>VXBZ01000891.1:14665-110543 GCA_013399135.1 Heliornis fulica
GCTGCCCCCCCCCCCCATTCAGTCTACTTAGGCCTTTGTAATTAGGAAAATGTCGAGCTTACACCTGGTCTGGCCGAACTGTGTTTGGTACCACTGAAGACAACAGAAATCTCACTGCAGTTTTCAGGAAGAACAAGATGATACCCTAGGGGTGAAGAAGGATCTTTTGCATTGACTTTGTCTGAGGAAGATGTCTATTTTCTAGGAAAAACTACAAATGTTTCTTCAGGCTCCGGGGTAAGAATGAGGAAGGGGCAAAATGAGTGAAGAAAACAAGGTAATTCATCTGAACACAGATATTGTCTTCAAAGACACTATCAGCTTCAGCAGGTGGGCTAGTGAGCCTCAATTATACTGCCAGTTTTACAGTACTGGAAACGTACAGCTCCCTTTTATTTATAGTCAATGGATGTTATGTAAAAATAAACCCACTAAACCTAACAATCATTCTGCATATGAAGTTGTTTTCCCACTGAAGAGCCAAGGATCTTTAGTAAGATGTGCTTTGTTGAAGAAACCACTGCCTGTATTACGCTCACAATTTAAGGACCCAGTGGATAATAAAATACTCCAACATGTTATTCTGCTGCTTTCTATCTGCTTTTTCAAACTAGACTGGAACATCATCCTCATTCTTTCTCTTCCTCCCCATAAGCTCTCCTGCTTCCTCCACAGTTAATTGTTAAGCAGCCTCTACCTCAAACATGACTCCTTTTATCATTCCTGGACGGACTTCTATCCCAACCAGAACCTTGGCCCTGGCATTTCTTCAGGAAGGTCTGGTTAGCTGTTCAAGGTCTCTCTTAAAACAGGAGGTGGTCAGAGTCACTTCCAGCTTGTCCCATCAATTTCCCAGTTTCTGTGAACAGTATGATTGTACCACTGGGTGCTCTTTTTTTTTTTGTCACTCCCATCCATGTCTCATCTTCAGCAGAGATTGCTGTGTGGGTCAGCCATACAGGCTATATCTAAACTCACAATTATATCTCCATGACAGAAATGACATTTAATGTACATCCTTTTCTAAGCCAAACGAAAACTAAAGCTTTGAACCAGGCTCTGATTGTCTTATGGCTCACATACATATTCCTGCTTTCTGGGCTTTACTAATGCCATCAGAATAATAAAGAATTTTATCTGATTTGTAGCTTTTCATCCTTACTAGTCTCTTCAGCCTCCTTTTGTTCTCTGTCATTTCAAGTAAGTTGCAGCTTTTTGCTTTCCCAATACCCTCCTTGACCCACCCCCATTTTCACTAGGAAAAGACTGACTCATCCCTCCCACGGATAATAATTCCAGAATTGCCTCTGTGGCCAAGAACTCATTTCATCCACAAAGCTATCTCCTCACCTTCCTCAGAACACTGTCAAAAAGATCCTTGTTTTCCTGTATCATGCACCAATGTGGTGATGGGGGACGGGGGTGAAGTTACCCTTCAGCACTACCAACACTGCTGTCTTCTTGCTTCTCTCTTCTCTCACTTACCTGTATTTGCCTGGCTCATCCCCACCATGTCACCTTCCTGCCCCAGGGTTGCACATTTATGTACAGCCAATTTCAGCTGGTTTTAGTCCATACTTGAGATTTTTGTAAGTGACACATAACAATAGCTGGCAATTTTTTTCTGCGATAACCATAGACCAACATTTGCACTTCATTGCAATAAATGCTAGTGATTTTTTAGAAGAGATAGCTCAACAACTGCAATAGAAATAAAAATGGCTCAGAAACATCAACAACACCTTTCAGACTGAAAATCAATATGAAAATAATGAAATTGAAAAAAACAAAATCCAAGGTTATCCAACGTGGGTTGTAAAAGTTGGTATAAACAGCTGCCCAAACCATTATGGACTCATAACTTAAAGGAAAGCTTCACTATAGAGAAGAGGGATGTTTATAGAGAGGCCAATTTTATTTTATTGAATACTATTAAAATATCTATTAGTTGTAGCGTAAGACACTGCAGTGCAGCTCATAGAAGAGCTAGCACAGACCATGAAACGGCCTTATGCGGTGATATATTTCTGATGCGTATTTCAGCAATCCGTTTACGAGGAAACTTCCCCTGCCCCCACTGAAATCAATAGGTGTTTCGCTACCAATATTGGTGAAATGAGGTTTTCCTCTCATTTGTAGCCTGTGCAAGATTAAATATTAGGTCAGGAAAATAGTATTATTTCTATTGAATGCAAGACCTGATGATTTTAAACGCAGCATGTGCTTAGGAGGATTTACTCAATGGAATTTGAAAAGTGATTTATTAATGGAAATTATTTTGTTGTTAATTCATCCAGATTTCCTCCTTGTGTCATGTTATTTTATGTGTCAGCATACCTCTGCTGTACCAGTAAGAAATATGTGCTTCAGCTATAGGCCTTTGGGCGTGAAAGGTCGGTTGTTTCCCTTCCCCATTCCAATGGAAAAATCAACAAAAGCGAGGATTTAATAGTACAAATTCCATTATTACACAGCTTAGGAGTTTTGCAAGCACCTAAACGCTGCAAGTGCTATGATAATTTATCTTTGAACTTGTCAGTAGCAGTGCATAATTAAGAAGTAAGCTGTAGGAACATGCAATTGCTATGTATTTACATGGTATTTGCCATGCGGCTGTGGTATAATTACAGCAATTATACCTGCTCTGTAGAATAAGAGTACATGGTGTACAGTGGACTTGATTTTGTGCTATTTCACATGGCTTAGTCCACTGAAGCAGAGCACAGCGCGATGGAGCTTAACCAAGTATTTTGGTCTGCCGTAGGTGGAAGCGAGCCCAGGTGGGGCACTACGCATGAGTCTGCACAGAGTGCTGTTACTTTAACGATCATCGTGGGGTTTGGCTATGCAGGGTGACAGCCTTGCTTTTTGAGCTCAAGTTGTTTACATTTCAGAGTGCCACCCTTTCAGTGATGTAAACGGACTTGAATATGCAGAGTCAAAATAAGAGAGGTTAGGGTTTGGGGGTTTTTAGTATAGCAACTTTTCCTTTTCATATATAATATTGGTGGTCTCTGTAATCATTACAGGTAAAGAACACATGGGAAAAATTATCTATCTTCCCACAGAGTTTTAAAAAAACAGTATGCCAACACATCGCCTTCTCTTGGCCCTAAAACTCCATCAGTATGAGAATACCAAACATGAAGTCGCATAATGCAGCCATTGGAAAAAAAAACCAACGAGCTAAACTGCAAAGAAATATGCTGCACCTGAGTTAGTCACATTTTACATGATTCAGCATAAACTATAAGTAAAGCTAAATTAAAAAGATTCTATTGTGATTGCTGCCCATGCCTAGCAGGAAGAGGAATACCATACACACATCACTTGGGGGTTGCTGTGCTGCTTCTCTGAAATGGTGGGATTAGCCTTTAACTGATGCTTGTAGTATTACCTGCTCCGAGGAGAAAATGCAGAGCTCTCTCGACAGCGGATACAGTGCTACTGCTGGTTGAGTCACTTAAGAGAAACGGATTTATTTGCTGTCGCTGAATATGTAAAATGTAACTTTGGCATACAAGAAAACAATTTAAAAGCTGCCTGTTCTACTCCAGATGGAAGAAAAAGTAGGGAAGCTCTCCTAAGTTGTTATTGTTCAGCTTTGTAATAATTTTCTTGTCTTGAGGCACTTGATGTATGAGGATAGCATTAAAATATTCCTGTTCGGAAAGGCCAGCAGTGTGACATGACAGGGCACGAATGATGCCGTATAAATTTCCAGTTACTACATTGGCTGCATACAACTACGCGAAAATGAGATGACGTTAACATGATATAATTATCTTGTTTGGATGTCTCGTGGTGATTGTACTCTCTGGGTTTACAGCCAGCGCAGTAAACCAGCCAGGTTTGTATCGGCCGCCCCAGGGAGCACGTGGCTCTCCTGTCCCCATGGCTGAGATGGATTCAGCACCCAGGTTGGTTGGCAAGCCCAGACTGGTTGGTTGAAAGTTGGGTTCAAGGAACTTTGATGCTTAGCAACAACAAATTATTTCTGTGGCAGACTAAACAAAGCAGACTAAATTATCCCACAAGTTATTTATGAACACTGAGAGTTAAAATATCCGTCTGTCGCAGGTTATATCGCTCAAAACATTAACAAGGTATGCTAAGGGCTTTTTGCTCTGACAAAAATAATTTCAGAAGTTGGTTTGAGAGCAAGATACAACTTCTCTTTACAAAATTTATATTTAAAAATTTATTAGTTGATTTGTGACTTGCATTCTTTGGTATTTCTGTGCTGTTGTTGTTTTTTTTCAAATTATTTTCCAAGGTTTTCATATTTTCATAGAGTGGACCCTTTGTCAGGGACAAAGGAAGAGACACCCATACATTCTGTGATACGTGTCCCATTTACAGTCACAGACATCATCATGCATGACTTTCTCATTTCCATTTCTCCTACTTAACATCATAAAGTGCCTGGGCAACGGTTGCAGCAACAGTTTATCTAAAATACCAGCAAAGTATTTCCACTGCATACCATCGAGAGCCAAGGCCTGTATGTTATAAATGCCTTCAAAGCAAACACTTAAGGCCAACTGCAAGACATGGATTTGAAATTCTCACACTGGTGTAAGATGGCGCTTGGTCTTTGAGTTGACTTTTACCACCTCTTCAGTGTTGCAGAGTCACTCTAACATTTTCTAGAACAGATGATAAAGTACCCAAATCTCTCTGAACACTGCAATTGGTTTTTTTTTAAACTTTTGTCTGAAAACATTTTTTTGTCTAAAAACATTGTCTGAAAACTGCTTTACAGTTTGAGAAGTGTGGTTTTCTCCACCTAGGTAACTGAGAAAGGGAGGTTTCCCACTGACTCCAGCAAGGTCAGGATCAGACTCTTCTGCTAGTACTTTGATATATTCTTATGTTTCATTAAGATGCAACAATAACCAGGAGAATCATATGATTATTTCTGGGAATTAAGTACATTTTAAATGGTGAAACTGCATCATTTCAGTTGTAATTTAGAACCCAACCACTTTATATGCCTTTGAAAGCCTTGTCTCTCACAAGAGATGTTTTGTGAGAGACAAATCGGGATGAGACAAAAGCTCTGGTGAAGAACAGATTTGAGCTATGAAGTGAGTAAAATATTCTTGTTTTTAGGGTTGGAAAAGGTATCTGCTTAGTTAGCCTGGAAATTACAGATTCATGGATACAGATGCATAGAAACCGCAAGCATCTCAGTGAACACACATCCCTAAATCTTAAGTAATTTTCAATAAAATGTGCTTTCTATGCAAGTTTTCTAGGTTCAGAAGTGGGATTGTTCTCAGGGAGAATACTCAAACCGGGATCTTTTGATGTTGTGTTCACAGAAACAGACACCACGTGATGCAAGTTCGTATAGAACGAATGGAATTAGAACAAACGTTTGAAGACTTTTCACAACAAATTGCTCACAAATGATTTACGGTGAGAATTACTTGCAGAGTAATTACAGCACACATTTTTGGAAGAAAAAGAAAATCAAGAAAACTGATCTGCTCATGGACAAATAATGAAAGAAAAGAAAGAGGAAAAATTCCTTTAACAAATACGAAACCGCAAATTATTCACTCATCTCAGTTGGCAACAACCAATTTTTATGGTAGTGGGAACTTGTGGAGTAGGAGGTAATTGTATGAAGAACGATTGATTCAGTATCTTATACTGCAGTTCTGGAAGGGGTGCAACATCTAATTTAAAAGCCATTTTCTTTTTTTACCCAGTAAAAAACCCCAAAATGATAGTCAATGTCTATGAGCTGTTTTGGACAGATAGAATCTATTTTGAGTCCGTGCAGTCCTGTGGCCACTGACAATGGCTAGTTCATAGGAAAGAGCAGTTACTTATTGGGAAATACCTCTCTTACCAGAAAACAAACCCCAAAACTTGCCTGAGGAAGGATATTTCCATCGCAATCATCTTTGCATCTTCTCATTAGAGAGTAAAAGATTCGCCCTTCCAGAAGATCTTAAACTTGATGTATCTCTTCAGCATTTGAGTTGCGGAGTCTTGTGTGAACTGCATCTTCACCAGCCTGTCTTGCAGTCCCCAGTCATGAGAAAATAAAAAATAAATTATGATGATAATAATTCAGTAAAATTATTTTCCTCTTGGAAAAATAACAAAGCACACATTGGGCATCTCTCTCCTAAGACCGCCTTTTGTCTCTTCTCCCACACATCCTGGGAGGAAGCCAGACACTTTCTGGGCAAGAGGCACCGGGACATCGCACCAGGATGCTGGCAGAGTTGTCTCCTGCTCAGGGTAGAGGGTGACTACAACCTGTTCTGTTCATGCCTGTGGCCTGGTGGATGCAAGTTCAGCATTCAGATCTCATCGACTCATTACATGAGTGTTCTTGATTCAATCTTTAATTCCTAATTTAATTCCTGAGCAGGCACATGCTGTCTCTCAAAGGCGTAGCAGATGCGAGGGAGTCCACTTGATCGCTACTGCTTTACTTCACAAAAACTTTAAATGCTAATGCTGGAAATAAGCCTGACAGCACAGTCTTTGGGTGAATGATATCCAACATTACTCCAGATTGTAATCATTGTCAAAGATTTTACAAGCTATTTTGAGTTTATGGAAGAAGTTTCATTTGAAACAGCGATGTGTTCATTCCCATGAACACTGATTGCCATAATTCTATTGTATGTTCTTGGCTTAGCTATACTGAGCTGAATTAGCTTGTTGTAACTTAACACTAACCATTGATTAGAAGTTAATTTTACTATTTCTCTGTTTTTAGTAAACTAGCTACCAGGACTGATATATCTCCACATCCACTGAAGGGAACACAAAAAACAAGGTGTATTTCCCCAAGAATGTTGTAGTCAACCTTTTCAACAAAAGAAAGATGTGTTGCAGAAGATGATGCTCAGGATCTGTTCCATCAGCCCAGTAGGATACAGGGTGAGCATATCCGCATCCAGTTGGGCTATACTGAAACCACTTTTAATTCCTTCTCTTTATATTTTTCTTCCTGTTCTGCAAATTCATCTCCCATTCAAGACTGCTTGAAGAGGCTTTGGCCAGCAGTGCCAGTCCTCTACATGTGAATGTTCTGCTCACTGTTCTGTGCTTTAGGGGCCCTTGCTGTATCACCTGCCTGCACACCCTTGGGGCACAAAGCTTGGGGCTCATTGCATGCAAAGTACTTATTAGAGGGCAGCTAATGTGTTGGTGGACCAAGTCCAACAATTTCACTACAAAAGAGCTTTAATTCTAACGATAATCAGAATATACACAGATTTCTCAGCCTGCTTCAGGTAGGTTGTTTGATCCAGGTTAAAAAAAACCAAACAACAAATCCACCACTGCCCTTTGCCTTTACCTTCACCCATTCTCAATTTTGGAAAGTTTGCCTAGAAAGGGTAACAAAAGCTGCAGTCTCCCCAGGCCTATCTCCAGCTTTTTTGCTTTTGTTTAATTTGATACATGTGATTAACTCCACTGTGTTTCTGCCTGGCAGAATCTGTGACTAAAAATATCCTGTGAGTATACGTAGTGTGCTGCAACACTGGTGGAAAGTAAATAAGACCATAGTCTTCATAATCACTGTTTTTCCAAAGAACTACTGCTCCCAGCAGACAGGCTATTTTAGGCTGTTAATGGTAATCAGAAAACGAGATTTTCTTTCCTTGCTAGTTCTTCTCCTGGGAATTTTAGTACTTTCCTCTGTGCACCTACCTTGGGTGTTGGTGGCAGAACACGGATAATACCTTTCTCGTGGAGGATCAATCACTGGAGCCCATTCTGAAATATACCAGTAAACATGGGAAATAATTTCCACCAGTACCAGCATTATTTGTTGATATAAAACTGAGTGTCAGATGAAACCCGGGTCTGGACAGCCTGATTTACTCCATAATTCACATGACAGTTTACTACAAGTTCAGGCTTGCAAAGTAAGTAAAAGTATTTCCTAGCTACCTGCACTTTCTGTTCTACTACTAGTAATATATTTACATCTCTCAATTTTGCAGACCACATTTTACCTCTTGTTTGATGATCTAAGTCCAGCCACAAATTGATTTATGGCCCTGTCACTAACCAGTGATGTCTGGCCTTGCTTCCTGTTTATAGCACAGACACTATCATCTAAATCATACACATCATATAGATCTAATTCAAGATCTTTGCACGGTCTTTAAGTCTGAGAAGTTCTAATTATCATTCTTAATACTTCATGTATTATGCATTCTTTTCTGGGAAAAGCTTTGCATTATTAGGAATTCAAAAGATAAGGTTTTGCTACAGCAACATGCAAATCTGAGAACTTGAGAACAAATCATAATCTTTAGCATTAGCTGCACTTTTCAGATGCCCCAGATGGTGTTGAGAAGGATTTTCTGTGCTAGGAAACACTCAAATTATTTCATAGTGTGGGTATTGCTGTGATATTACGTCTGTACCCCCCCGCCATCTGACTGAATACTACTTACAAGCATCCTTTGACCTGCCAGCTAGCCAGAAATTTATTTTAGTCACTTGTAGCACTAGTAAGCAGCGTGCTCTTTCTGCCTATATAAATGAAAAAAAAAAAGTAACCTTGGAAAAACATGAATCATACTATTTTCTTCACTGAGGAAGGAGAAGTGGGCCTTTTAGGAGCAAACCTATTGAGTGAAAGGTGTCTTAGTCAACAGTCAGCTCTGGCACTGAGAGCAAATGAAAGATTTTCAGAGAATACATAAAAAAAATCCAGATGGCTTCAAATAAATGAATACAAAAAATGCTTTGTGTTGTACCCAGACATCACATGTTATAATCCAGACATCACAAATTGTTGTCATAATCATGGTCTGTTATTCTCACAGTCTTCCACTTTGCTTTGTCATTTACAGCATGCATGTGCTTGACTTTAAGCAGCCTGATACTTTTCACTGGTTGCTTGGTGTGATCTTAATACCACCATTAAAATTTCAAAAGCATTTAGAAAGTTGGAAAACCATTCTCTGGGAAAAGTTCTTGGAGTGCTGTGAAAGATGTGAAGTGACTGAACTCTTTGGTTTACTCTGAAAGAGTCCTGTCCCCTCTGCTTCTTGCATGCCACTGGCTGCATTTGCCTTTGCTAATGCTGCTTCCCTTTACACTGTTTATTCAGGGTTCTCTTCCTCACCCTATTCTAGTCCTCTTTCTGAAACAGTACAAGACCAGCTACAGCCCATTGCCCACCTTCTTGCTCTGTTACCAGCTGCAGACTGTTTGGTTTTTTTTTTTGCCATTAAACATAGTTTCATATCTGGGCATGTTTTACCTCTGTCCTTAACTCCTTTAATTCCACAGTTTCCTACGTCAAGCCCCTTTTTCCAATCTCCTCCTTGAACCACTACAGCTCCTTGAAATTAGAGGATCAACAGTGAACAGAGGATGCAGCTCGTTAGAAACACAGCACGCACCATAACATGGTTAGCCATCACCAGAGCTACTGTTAATTTTGTAGCCTTTTCTCCAGAGACCCTTTTGTCTTTTCAAACACTGAGCAGCTGGAAGCTGGGAGTGTTTTTCTTCCCTTTGCTTGGCACCTCACACTGTAGAGGACATTGTGGTTTTGGTCCTAGGGATTTTAAGGCCCTGCAACTTTCCTTTTTCAAGTCTTTATCTCTGTGCTGCAGACTTAGCACCTTTACTTTCCTCAGCTGTAGCCCTTCAGTTTCCAGTTCCTAGATTCCCCTGTGCCATTCCCTAGCAGGAGCCCAGCCAGGGAAGACGGGACCCCTTGAGTGTTTGCTGCTCAATCACTGTTTCTCACAGTCCAGTTTGTCTGTTCTCATCTCACCTTGCTCATGAGATACTAAGCAAACAAGCATACCTGCCTCAAAGTGAGTGCAATTCCTAAATACTCAGAAGGGTAGTTACCCTGGGAATTTAACACATAACGTACACAGGTGGTTTTTTTTCTCCCATAAATGGGATCATGTAGTCCTGGAAATAAGAGCTGAAAGCCAAAGGACACGACTCCATAGCTAGATCAAATTGCTTCTAGAGGAACATGATCTTTTTTCTCCAACTCTGAAAATTCCATCAGAGGAAGGAGGAGGAGTGGGGAATAACATCCTTGCTCCTGTGAATTCTGTTACAATTCCTACTGAAACAAAAGGATAGTAGAAGAGTGAATCACAAAATAAAATAGAAGGGAATCTTTTCTAGAAAAAAAGGGACAAATTAACTGAGTCAAAATGCTTATTCTTATTGTTGGAAATTCTATGAGAAAAAGAAAAGGCACATTATTTGAGAAAAACGGATCTATGAGAAGCTACTGAATTTAAGAATGAGGATTTTATTTTCACGTAAGCACTGGATATAAAAGAGCTGTAGGTGTACTCAGAGAATTAGTATTCCACAAAATACAGGTATTCCTTATGTGAAACTAAAGCTCAGCTGAGTACATCTTACAGAAATGTGCTTTGTAGGAGAACACAGGCTGACACATCAGGTTGAGCATCCTAAAACTCCCTCATCCAAACCCCACTAATTGGCTGGGAGCAGTTAGGCAGGGGGTCAGTACTCCCCTTGCATGTACCTGTCGTGCTGACTGCAGTGTGAGTGCAATCACATGAGCATTGAGTACCAGGCAGCTGTTGGCCAGCAGCACCCTGATGTTCAATACAGCCTGCTATTCCAATAACTGCTGAAACCTCTTGAAATTATGCCCAAAGAGAAGTAAGTGCACATCCATACCTGAATTCAAAGCATTCTTCGGGTGTTTTAGTTCACTGAAGATCCTATGGGCTGTTAAGGAGAACGTGTATCAGCAGAACATCTTTTCTCAGAATAGAAACCGATCAGTAGGGAGAAAAACTCACAATTGAAACACGGCTCAAATACGAATGACAAGTGTGGGCTAACCCATCTGTCAGCTTCCTCCCATCGTTGTCCTGGTTGAACAAGGAACACTCTATTTTGCTAATTATGCTTTCTACATATCACCCCACAGAATGGGGTCCCATAGTGCTGGGTGCTGTGCAGGCACAAAGGAGTAGGTAACCCTTGTCCCAAACAACCTTAGCTCTAGATAAGTTATCTCCACCTACAGCTTTCTCAGCGTTCATCTAGAGGTTATTTTTTCACCACTAACCTGTAAAGTAGTAAATGGGCTCTGAAGAAGGCTGTGTCCTTTGTTTAATAATTACCTGCAGTGACCTGGATGTTCTGAAAGCCCTCACTAATCCCAGCCTTCCCAGCAGTTTGTAAAATAAAATAAAATAAAATTAGATGCATGTATAGATATGTAAGTTGAACTCACCGTCAGTTTTATGACTTGAGCTCCTCTGCCACATTCACCACTCACCACTTGGGACCAGACCTGCTGCTCTGTCCTGATAGGTTTGCACTCAAGACAACAGCAAGATAGCAGTTTATTTCAGCTGAGAATTTGATGCCAGGCTATTTTGGGATTGAGTGAAACTTGTCTTCCATAATTACTTTATAAGCAGCGGAGAGCGCTTTCTATAGCATCTTGGTATAGTACAGATTCATGCTTTGAATATTCTGGGCTTGTCCTGTATAACAGCAAGAAAGGAGGATGACCTGGAGGGTGCAGGATGTTCTTGAGTGTCCACAAAAATATTATGACTAGTTAAACTATTTGTTTAACCAGATCTGAAGTTGTTAGCAGGAGACCAAGGAAATCGATGAAGCTAATGGGTGATCTGGCCAGTTTACACAGTCTTCTCTGTAATGATTTTATTAGAAAAATAAAATATTTACTATAATGAATGAAATACCAACCCATGATTATGTCTTCTAATATATGCTTCTGTATATGTCTCTGAATATATTATTTACTGGGTTCTTCTAGATATTTCCCTATCTGAACCTGTGCTTGTGAGCAGCCTTACTGTGAGAACACCAACCAGACCCCTGAGATTTTAATGCTGTTTAGCACATCTCACCTGTATCCTGGCTATGCCCAATGTGAGAAAAACCACCCCCCACCCCCCAACAGTTAGATGATGCACCAACAGGAATTTTATCTTAGCCCCTCAAATAACCAGCAGAAATTCTAGAATTCATACGTGATACATCTATGGGGAGGGGGGAGCAGTAATCCCTACTCAAATATGGGAGCCCTCCAGATCCCCAAAGACTCACAACAAAAAGCCATTTGCTGTCTTCAGGAATTTCTCTTAGTTACACACTCCTTCCATGGGCTTCTCAGACCACATCTACAATCACAGAGCGCTCCAGAATTTTGCTCCTAACATTACTGTTAACTACCTTCTCTTTTCCAGCCTTCCATCCCAAGCTAACTTTAACCTTTAACTCACAGAGTTCTTCCTGCTTCATATTTATCCCTCAGGGTATTTATAAATAGCTGTCTTCTGTCACGCTTAGTTTTGTGGGCCTAAATAAGATAAACCGGTGTTTATCAGGCATGGAAGTCCTTCCTGCACGGGAATGAATGTGCCCCTTCATCTCGTGGGTTAGCCCAAAATAGGTCCTCGATTTTTGCAAAGCCACAGCATTCTCAGTTACGTGTACAAGTTGCTTGTTTTCTGTTTGCAGTTGAAGTCCAGGTATTCAGTATTTCCTCCTGCTGAGCACCAGCACCACAGTGATGATACGCACCGGGAAGGGAAGATGTCGGCTTCAACAGTGCTGATACTCGATAAGCCCGGTAACACTTTGAATCCAATTTATTTTCCTGCACTAAGATCCCTTGGGCTGGTCAAAAATAGGTAAAATAGCTTTAAAATGAACAGGGATTTCCAGCATGGGAGCGAAGTCTTACTGACAGCAGCATGTTTTAGGGAAGCACCTTGTTTGTAAGGTCGGCTCAGCCTTGGCTGAGCATTCGATACGCCTTGTGCTAGTGTCCCCTAAGTGGTAATTATTAATTCTCCTAATCATCATCTCTCACTGCAAAACTGCCTCTGCCTCTTTGCTACAAGATAATTGCTTGGAAAAAAAAAAGCTTATCCTGGCAGAATTGGACCTGCCAGTTTTGGTAAGTCTGTGGTGGTTGCTGTTAGTGTTAGTAATATAGAAAGTGAATTGAATTTTTAAGGCTGGAAATGACCCCTAAGATCATCCAGTCCAACCATTATGCACAGGCTGTTACCTTCATGTCCTGCCTTGACATCCTCTTCCTGCATTCTTGCTGTTCCTTCATTTGGGGATGCTGGTGGTCTCACGTCTCATGGAGGTTTTTCCATGGATAACTTTGCATTCCTGCATGTTTCGAGCTCTGCTGAGCAGCACATGGCTTCTTGCAGCACCCCAGGTGGTTCCCTTCCCCCAGCCCTACCTCTGCCCCAGTCCCAAGTCTCAGACACATACCATATGATGATGGACCTGGCATATGTGGAAGGACAGGAGCTCCAGATGATGCACTGTAACAGTCCCCAGACAGGGGCTGGAGCTGCAGGAGAACATCAGGAATCATAGAATCATAGAATTTTTAAGGCTGGAAATGACCCCTAAGATCATCCAGTCCAACCATTAACCTACCGCCACCAAGTCTACCCTTAGACCATGTCCTCAAGCACTGCATCTACCCGTCTTTTAAAGACCTCAAGAGATGGGGACTCAACCACCTCCCTGGGCAGCTGTTCCAATGCTTGATGACTCTCTCAGTACAGAAGTTCTTCCTAATATCCAACCTAAATTTTCCCTGGCGCAACTTGAGGCCATTACCTTGAGTTCTGTTGCCTGTTACTGGGGAGAAGAGACCAACCCCAACACACATGGGCAGTATCTGTGGAACCCCAGCACACGTGGGCAGTATCTGTGTCCTCCCTTGTATTGACTCCCCACAAGTATTCTGGCAAGTTTAACAGTAAAAGTATTTGCTAAGAAAGCAACCAAAGCAATTATTCCTGTGGCAAAGAGTCATTCCCACTGCAGGCCTGAAGGAACGGCCCCGGGACCCGCAGCAATGGCCCTTCTGTTCACCCTGGCCCTGCCTAGGAGCTGCCAGAGCAAAACAGCACGGGGAATGTTCTCAGCAAATAACTTAAATAATCCTGGAAAGGCTGCGTTGCTGTGCAGGACTTCATCGACCGTAGGAAATATCTCTACAGGACCCTGGCTGCCCCGTCTGTGCCGTGGATGGAGCGATGTGTTGCTCTGTGTTTCCCCCTTTTTGCATACTGGGATGCAGTTCAGTAGGCTGAGCTCTGAGAAGCCCCTGGGGTTTTGCACCTCTAACCAGTTACAGGGTTAAGAATGTTCCAGAAAAGATGATGGTCATGTTTTTTAAGGTAATGCCCCTCGAGTTATTTTTCATCTAAACACACAAAGTTGCAAAAGTGAATCTAAACAGACTCCTCTAAAATAAGTGAGTCCTCCCACTTAAGGGGAGCCAAATATTGCAATTTTTTAAGGGAATGGCAACAAAAATTCAGAAACTCTTGCTATATCTTGAAAGGAAATTCACTTTCTATATTACTAAATTGCTTTTTAGATCACTAGTAGGATGCAAAAGCATTTCTAGCCATCCTTTAATAAAAGGAAAACCATTCCCTTAAGTCTGGAAGACAGAGATTAAGTAAATGAAAAAGCCTGATGCCAAACTTTGCAAAACTGAGTTCAGGTAGCTGGAGTTACACTGGTTTGTGCTGCCTTAATTAATTAATGTTCAAAGCAAAAGACAACACTGAAAATTTCACTCCCTAGAGAGAAAAAATTTCTGTTTTCATTACCACCAGCAGCCAGGGGTCAGCTCCGGGCTTGGAAGCTGTGAACTGCCTTTTAGAAGAGCATCTCCCAGCAAAGAGCGTCTGGATGCACGAGGAAGCAATCCCACGTACGCGGCTGATTTATGGTTATGACTGTGGCCAGGCTCCTGGTGCAAGAGAGGAAATCGATCTCTCTGCTAATAAAAAGGGAGAAGGCGGCATTTGCAGAATGAGACAGCACTTTCTGGGAGCTGCAGGCTCTGAGACACGGCTTTGCTAAATTAAAAATTTAAAAAAATAAAAAGGAAAACATGGTTATTTTCCTTAATGTTCACCTAATTAAGCCCTTGTATTTGGTTAAGAGCTGTCACATTAGGAGCTGTGGATGCAGCTGGTGGTGGCTCATGGCTACCTGCTGGCACAGGCAAATATGACCTGCTGGGGACTGCATGGCTCTGGGTTGGCCCTGGTGATACACATGTCCTTACCCTGATGTGTTCCCTTTGTTCTGCTCCAGCTGCTGCCCTTGGCCTTCAGGAAAGCTGCCCGAGCACCCTTCCATGGACACTCCCAGCCACACACTCCTCAGCCAGACAGGCCAAGGGGCAGGACACCGAGCATGTCACCGTGCAGCCGGACGTTCTGGTGGTGGCAGAGGGGTCCCTCCATCCCCACTGGTGATGTCCCTGCAAGAGAAACCTGTACCTCCCAAAGTGGCACATATGAAGCAGGGAGGAAGCGATTTTCCCTCTGTGGGTCAGCAGACAGCACCAGTGACAGGGAAGGAGCCCTCTGGTGTCACTGCAAATTATTCCCCTGTAAGTGCCAGGATTCCCTATTTGGCAGTCGATCACTAACACCCGTCCCGCAGCGAGCTGCCAACCGAGCAGCTCTTGGCCTTCACACCCGCTGCAGACGGGGTGTCCCTCTCCCCTCCCCAGGGCATTGCAGGGATGCTGGCTGGGCAGTTAGCTGGAGCTTCCGTGAAAAAAAAAGTCCATTCTGAAGAGTGGCAAATGTCACTGTCACCAGCCTGGGGCAAAGCTGTGGTGCCCATGTCCAACACAGGTGAGGAGAGAAACTCACGGTCCCCTTGTACCTTGAGATGAGCTGATCAGCGCCCATGTGCTCAGGCCAACATTGCCAGGTGGCCAGGAGCATCTCCCACGTCCTTGCTTGGGAGGAAGGCGAAGAGCTGACCCCACATGGCCCCATGCTGCCTGGGATGCGACGCCCAAGCAAATGCATCCTCCTGGGGAGATACCAAGGGAACACTACAACACAGCTAATTTTGGGAAGAAACAGGTTTTTAATTTACTTCCATCTCTCCTTAAATTCCCCCTTGTCCATAGCAGAGCAGGACAGTTGCCAAGGGCAGCGCAGCAGCTGATCAGTAAACAGGGCACCAATTGGGGACAGTAAATCTTCCAAACCCTGCCCCAAAGCAGCCAAATGCCGGCGTGGCTGCTCCACCTCACACAAAAGCGATTGGGTTCCTCTCATCGCTCTCGGGGCTTGCCGAGAGCTCCTCTGTTCCTATTAAGTTTTCAATAAAAAATGAGCTCACATGTCATTGTGCAACCGACCTTCTCGCGGCCGAGGAGAACATTTTGTGCACTGGCTGCAGCTGGTACCACACTGTTTATGGCTCTCCATCCCTCTCACGCTCCCAGGCTTCTGTGGCGTGAGGAGCTTGGCAGAAATCCTCCCCCATCCTTTTGCCACCACCATTTTACTTTCTTTCTCTTTTTTTTTTTTNCTTTCTTTTTTTTTTTTTTTTTTTTTTTTAGACAGCAAAGGATGAACTCAGAAACTAAACATTTTGATTGGGTTTCTGCCACGACTAAAGCAGCGATAAGGAATGCAGCTCAGCTGAATCATGCTGGCTCCCAGCTTTATTTTAGCGGCTAAAAAGACATTCTCTAGACACCTTACAATTTTCTGAGGACATTTCTGGGCAATTAAATGATTTATGAACTTTGCTTGGGCTTAAGATACAAAACTCAGCCAAGGATCTGAGCTTGATACTGAGGAAGACTGCAGAAATCAGGTCCATCTGAGCCCGAATATTACAAAAACAAGGCCCAGGGAATGGCCCACTGCTTTTGGTTTACTTAATTAGTTTATACACTGAAACTAAGAATAAAAGGGCTGTGCAGTTGCCTTGGCTTTAGTAGTAACCCTGCAACCATGACAACAGTAAAGCATTACTGAATCACCATGACAAAGCCGGGAGAGGAGGGCTGAGAGGCAGGAAAGCCAATTTGGGCCCACCAGAAATTCATGGAGCTGGAAGAGCGCATCCCACCACCCTGCCCTGTGCCCCGCGCGCTAACGGACAATAAACCTTTTCGGAATGGGTTCTGGGCAGCTCACGGGTGTCCGTGTCATTAACTGCTGGTAACAGCGGGGTCTTGTGAAGCTGGGATGCAATGAGGTTGTTTCTTGAAAAATAGAGACAGCTGAGTATTCACAGGCCCCTGCCTGCACTCCTGCCTGTGCCTGCCTGGCCCAGGCTCGCTGCGCCTCTCCAGCGCACACCCCGAGGATTTTATCTTAAATCTGATTAAAAAGGAAAATGAAAAAAATCACAGGTTTGCTCCTACCCCCTGGTTCACACCCTCTTGAAGAACAGATCCCCAAGATGAGTTCGCAACCCCAGGGATGACACCTCCACACAGTGTGCCAGGGGGGTCCCCCCAGCCCCCTCCAGCCCCTTGTCTTCTCTTGTGCCCCTGCTCTCGGAGACGCTGCTCCACAGACAGGCACAGCACCAGGATGCCCCCTCTGCACACAAGCCTGCATGGAGGGAAGGCAGAGGGGTGCTTTGCTTTTCCACCTGCCCACCCCAGCCTGCCTGCTACCCTGGCCCCTTCCCACCCTTAGCCTGAACTCATTTTGATACTTTGCAAGCAAAACATTTACCCAGAAAGGGTAAATACAATGAACAGCGCTGCTTGAAAGATGAGTAATCCCTTTCATTTTATTAACAGAAGTATGGCTGTGAGCACCAACAAGGTGCTTGGTTCAAAGGAGGTAACTCAAAAGCAACCCAGAAGTTATTAAAAAAAGTGATGGAGAACAAAGCTCACACCCTGAGAGGGTCCTGCTTCCCGTGGGGCAGGTGCTGGGACAGCTACTGGTGAGTCACAGAATGACTAGGTTGGAAAAGGCTATTAAGATCATCAAGTCAAACTGTACTTCTCTCCTAAACCATATCCCTGAGCACCTCATCTACCCAGCTTTTAAATACACCCAGGGATGGTGACTCAACCACTGCCCAGGGCCACCTGTTCCACATCCCAACAACTCTTGGTGAAGAATTTCTTCCTGACATCTAATCTGAACCTGCAGTTTAACTGGAGCTGGGCATGGGAAACCTGTTAATAGTGTGAGACTAAACCAAAACAGTATTGGGGTTCTGCTTTTCCAGCAACTGCATTTTCACACCGAGGAACCATCCCAGCAGGTAATTTCTGACCAATTTTACTTGTCTGATTCCCACATGCTTCAGTCTACAAGATGTATGTCCCTTTACTTCACTGGTCAGGAAACACAAGTTATTTTTCTTCTGCATTGCTAATTGCTGTCTGTCTCTCACACAGCAAAAAAAGGCCCTTCATACCTGGAACCCTGCTGGAAGAGCAAACGCAATGCTGCCAGGAATTCTGCCACACTGGCAAAACCCTCAGCATTGCCTGAACAAGGCAGACGTGTCAGGAGAAGTGTGTCCCCTTCCCAGCCACCTTCTCCTGTCCCTGCTCCCCCTGCGTTACAAGACAGCATCCGGCAGGAAAACCAAGGTTCACTCTGCCACCAATAGGCAGGCGCAGCAATGCTGACCATCACCCACCTCAGTTTATTTATTATTTAAAAAAAACCCCACACACTTTGACTTTAAAAGGACAACAGAACCAAGTTACCTTCTAAAGTAGCCCCCCAAATGTAATGGCTAAAGCAGCGAAGCCCCGTGACACGATTGTGCACGTACTGCTGTATCCAACACCCCCTGCCAGCCAGGTGCTCGTGTGCAATTAGCAAATATTTGAGAATTATTTTGCTCTGTTTGACATCTGTAACTGGCTCCCAATTTCCATGACTATGTTAACAGCCCCTGGAATCCTTGGTAAATATCTAAAGAGCCTCAAGTTATCTTTATAAACCTCCAGTGCCAAATCAGGGTCTCACCAAATTTACTCCTCCTTTTCCTTCCAGAAATTCTCTTGCTCAGGGCACTAAAGCACAGACTACCTGAAGACAGAAAAGAAACCATTTAAACATGCTCTTAAGTCTGACAGAAACCATACAATTCCAGAGGGGACTTGAAATCTCCCCAATTTCCCCAGCACCACCAAATCAGTAGCTACTAAAATACTTCACTGCTTTGGAAGCCTTAAAGATTCTTCAGAATCTTTTAGCCAACCTTAAAGATTCTTCAGAAGAAACTAAATTGCAAATGTTAAAACTACAGCTATTTCCTTTCATTGATGGGAAAAAAAAATATTTTTTGTCAAATTAAAATGTATTTTGGAAAAATGCACGGCTGATCTAATAATTTATCAAGGATTTTTACTTACTGCCTCAGTACTAAGGGGACAAAGCAGAATTCTGTGCACTCAGGTAATGTTTGTAACAGTCCTCACCCTACAGAGCCCATGGCACTCCTGCTTCTCTCTGCAAATTCCCCATTCTTCCCTTTGAGACCCCCAGCAGCCACATCCCTGCTTCTCCAGCAGAAAGGCTGGGATGAAGAGCCAAGGCCAGGAGGGAGCCCAACCCTCCAGCAAAGCAGCCAGAGGCTGCTTTGTCCTCCCACGAACCAAGAGCCACCCAATTGTTCCCCCCGCTCTTATAGCCCTGTTTCCCATAGCCCAAGTTTCCCACCCTGGAATGTGGCTGTGGGTCGTGCCACGCTATCCCCGGAGTACTGCAGCCAGGGAACGTTCTGGTACCCATGCTGCATTTCATGAGTGGATCTCAGAAGGATCCGATCAACGTCCTCATCCTCCTGGACTCCTCTGTCCGAGCACAGATATTGTCACCCACACGTACCTGCTTGGTTAGTCTTGGGGAAGCCTCGGTTCTCTGGCTCTTCAGCCCTCAAAGCCAGGCTGTCGAGGGGTTTGGGAGCCCCCAAAGCTGGGCCAGCACTGGGCTGGGCTGCCTGCCGGTACGCACACAATTTTATTAATGGGCTATTCCCCTAGCAGCGGTGGGACCCGCCGCGGGGGCCAGTAACTCAAACTGCTTTTCCTGAAGGATTACACAGCGTTTCACAGATGACAGAGCACCTTGAAGCCAAGGCCCTAGGACATCCCCAAGGATAGTCTGAATAAGGATGTCCCGTATCAGTAACCCAGGAAACCTTTATTGACAGTTATCCCTTGACATGTGGTGTCGGACAGACGGTTGATGATCTTAGAAGCCTTTTCCCACCTTAAAGATTCAATGATTCTACGGCTTCAGTTGCTTTACGTCCACATCTTGGGTATGGAAGAAATTAGAACAACCTCTAGGGTTGCTCTACAATTTAGCAAGAGAAGCTGACTTATCTCTAACTCCCTCTAAACCTTGTGACTGTCAATAGCTAGATTGCAATGTGCAGTTTAATTTGTCTTCTTTAAACACTTGTTTTATATTCAGAGTAATTCTAGAATAAGCAGCCAACACCAAGGAGTCCCATGCTTACGGCCGTGCTCATGGCCAAACCAAATGTGCCGGATTGCTTTCTCAGCACCCACCACCAGACTGGAAGGATCATGTATGGTTTGTTTGGGGGTTTTTTAAAGAGGTGGCATAGGCCCGTACAAACTGCCCTGACTCACAGGTAGCACAGGAGAGTATCTTCTGGGGCTCAGCATTTGTCAGAGACATCCCGAGAGGCAGAAGTGTTGGCAGAGGATCCTCCTGGGCTTCCCATGACCTCAAGCCAAGGAGCAAAGGCAACAGCAGCACTACAAGAGGTGAGCTTCGAGGTGATGTTTTAAGTGACTCCATCCAGGAACAAATATATACGAGATGTTCAGAGGAGACAGTGAGACTGACGGCAGCTCCGAGCAGACAAATGGAGAGATGTTACCAATACCTCGAAAGAGTCACAGATGTAATGAGAAGAGGTGCTGTAGGTGCCCCCAGCTCAGCACCACCATTCCAGCCATCCGGCTGGCACAAGACAAACACAGCTAACCCATCTCATTGCCTCAGGAGAGAAGCCAATGCCCATGTCAAGAAAAGGAGGCTGAAAACCATTCTCCCAAACAGCCCGAGGAGCAAATCCAATGGACTCCTTCACCTTTCTTTTCACTCTTACACACTTAAATTTTGCCATGGTTGTACTCACCTACCTGGGCTTTTGATTACAGTCAGCAGAAAATATTTCTGTTAGAATTCTAAACATAACATTAACTTGGCATCATGCTGCAAAGAGAACATTTGTTATTTCTCTGCAAGGAAGAGAGAAACCAGAGACGGCAGGTGGGAAGACAAAGCACCAAAGCCCAGCTTTTCCTCCACAGAAGGTTCTAGCTGGAGGAGCTCAAGGACCTTTAGCACCTCTTAGGGCCTGTACATCAAACTGCAGTGCAGGATGTAAACACATGGGCTATACCCCAAAACATGGCAGGCTTGGACTATGTATAGCCACGAGGCCTTGGCAGAGGTGGGGATCAACCACTGCCCAGGGCCGGCCACTGTCTCCACTCCTGATCTTTAATCCTTACAATTGATCTGAATATTAACAGATTACGTTAAAAACTACTTATCTGAGGGCAGAGGCCCATTGGCTTCCTGCAGCTATAGCTGGGGCCATGGAGGAGATCAGGGGTCTGTCTGCAGGAGAGAAGAGGGTCAGGCATCAGGAAAACCAGATGGCTGCCCATGCTGAGGACAACCCATACGTACCCCAGGAGACCCAGCAAGTGATTTTCCCAGAGAAAGTAGCCTTTGAAACTTTGAGGGAATAAAATCTCAGGTGAGGGCAGCGCATTTTGTTGCCACAAAGACCGCAATACCGACTGATCCCTGGAGAGGCACCTCAGGGACGCCACAACCTCATCCTCCATACGCAGCATGCTGGGAACACCGGCAGCATGTGGGACTGGTGAGTGCAGGAGCTGCATTTGCATCTGAGGGGAAGATGTCAGCAACCAAAATAGAAAATGAACAGGGTAGTGCTTGATTGGACCTCACATCTCCCACCTGCTACAAAGGGACCAAGATCTGTCCCCTCCTACAAGCAGAGCTGCCCAAAGGAAGCAGCAATTTAGCAACGGCATTCTCCCACTTATCTAGCTGTCCCTGCTCTTGCATGGGAGATTCAGTCCAGAGATGGGGACAGGGACCCCAGAGAAGCACAAAGTTATCACAAATACATACAGATAGATAGATATATATATTTTGGCCTCGGGGCTTCCAAGCTCTGAATTCACAAAGGGTTTGAATGTGTCCCTGCTTCGGGGCTCTCGAGCTTCAGCAATCTATCTACATCCACCTGCGCTCTCATCACCCTCACTGACGGGCAGGAGAAGCCGAGGTGGAAAGGAAATAGGGAACAACAATGTCAAAATAAGATTTATTATTTAGAACTGAGATTTGGAAGAGACAGACATGGCAGATAACAACGAAACAATACGCCAGGCTCCAGCTGCGAGGAAGGATGGTACGAAGGGTTCATGGGCAAACAAATCCCTGTTTCCCTGCGGAAGGTTGGAAGAGTTTGGGGCCCAAACGTATCAGTGAGGGCAGCACTCTTTCCCACTCCCCTGGAACAGTGCTAAACCCCATCTTTCTAAAAAAAAAAAGAAAAAAAAAAAAAAAAAAGAAAGTAGTAGTCCTTTATACTGAATGATTACTCATGAGATTATTGCTACAAACTACTTTGTACATCACCTCAACCCGGGGGACAGCCGAAACCCATCATCAGCAAATGAAGAGAAAAAAATTCTCCCCCCACATTATTTTAGCTTGTTGAAGGCACTTTAAAAGTCATTTAAAAATTGCTCCAATTACCAGCTCGTCTGTCGAAGGATTTTAGTCTTACACTTAAAATTTGAAGTGACTTGAGAACTGTATTTAACCCTGGCAAGAGAATGCAGCCTGTCTATACGAAAAAGAAAGAGGTAAAAAGGGAAGTGACAGGTACAAACTTACTCTCTGGTGAAGTCTCTGTAGGTTTCTTTACTTGATTTAAGCAGATTTTAAAATAGAGTATTACCTTTATAAAAGAAATGTGAGGAACTGGAACTTATCTTCCTTCTACCAAAACCTGAATACGTGTGCCTAGCTCATCTTTTGGAAAATTACTTAAATTACAATTAACCATGTGAAACAAAACAAATCTGAAGGAGTGCTTCCTCCTCCTCCCTCCTCCCTCTTCTCCAGCCGCTGCTCACAGGAACCTGGCTCACAACAGAAGGGAACCATTTGGAACCAAACCCTTTTCCCCCAAAATAATTCTCCTTTATTTTTTTTTTTTTTGCATAACATTTTTGTATTTCCAACTATAAATAAAAAAAATGATTAGAAAGAAGTTACAAAATTGCGTCAAATGGACCAGAACGGCACAGAATTTCTCACACGCGATAAATTACTTCCCATCTTCCTCTTCCTCCTCCTTAGCCGCGGCAGGGCCTCGCGCTTGGCACCGTAGCTGAGGGGGCCACGTGTCATTTCCTGATGATCTCATTTTCAGAATCTAAAAAAAAAAAATAAATATCCATATATGGATTTCACATATAGGAAAACCCAAACAAAACCCAACGGGGCCACGCCAGGTCATGGACCCAGAGTGTGCAGAAGATGCTTCCGCCGGAGCGTGTGAGTGGCTGCGCACCTTTCAGGCACCACGGGCAAACAGACACCGAAGTCCTCGGTTAGCACATCACCCAGGCTGTACCAAGAGCTTAGAAGCACAAGTGTATTTCTGTCGGTGGCAGAACCTGAGCTCCTTGTGGAGTCCCTCAGCCCAGAGTCCTGATTCCCATGGGGAACAGCCCATCTCACAGGATGCAGACACAGGGAAAGCCAGCAGGGACACACAGCGTTTGTCTTGGCCTTGGACTCTGTCACTGCATGAGGAGGGGGGCACAGTGCCACATGCTGGCTGGGGGCTGCCATGGGGATGGAGGGCTGCTGGGGCAAGTAATGGGAACTGGTTCCATCGTGCCCAAGCTCACCTTCCTTGTCACACCCAGACGGAGCCAAGCCAAGGACTCTCTTCCCACCTGGGACACAAGGGTGCCATACTCCACACCAGCAGAAAACAAGGCAGGGATGGGATCCATCAGCCTCCCCACCCTTCACAGACCACAGGGTAAGGTAGCTGTCCAGACACAGAAGGGTACAGAAATGCCAAGGGCTTGAAAGGACCTGCCATGAGGGTGCCGAGAGCATGGCACAAGGCTGAAGCTGCAGCAACACAGAGTGTCAACACACATCCCCCAGCACATGCCCCACATGTGCATCAGCTGTGTGACAGGTCACAGCGACATGCACCGAAGCCCTTCGCTCTATGGCAAGGAACCATGCACACTGGTAGTGGCTCTGCAAGCACATACGGGGTTTATATCGCATACAGCCTGCCAGGAGCCTCCAGGAATAACACAGCGAGTCTTCTAGAAGAGTCAGGGGGGTGGGGGGAAGGCAAGGGATGTCAGGGAAAAGCGCACTGTGCAGACAGACGCTGCGTTGGGCATAACTCCTGGTGGGCCTCCAAGTGTTAGGCTTGGCTTTTATCAGACTGTCTCAATTTTCTCCCTCCCACATTTCCTGCTCTGCCTGCTCATTGGAGAATTGCTTTGAAAGGATGCAAAACCAAGTCATGGTCATAACTCCTCTCCAAGCTCCTGACTGACACCCATTCCGCAGCTCCACCACGGTTCCCTATGCCTGCTCGCTACTGACACCCAGCATTTGGCACAGAAGCTCATCCAGGCAAACAGTCAGACAAAATTCACCATCTCCAGGGAGCAGGAAAAGCCTTGGGACAGCAGCGGGCCCGACCCTGGTCACAGCCACAAAGCCAAACCCAAGGTGCCTGGGTCTTTGCATGCCCCCTCGCACAACGCTCAGCCTGTGCCTTGTGGACAACCTCTAGACTTCTTCATCTGAAGTCCACCCAAACTTCAGGGCAGCAGCACCGGAGAGGTCAGCGAACTGTTACACTCAAGAAGTTTCTTGGTGTACGTCTGGAGAAAAGGCAGCGGCTGCGCTGCTGAGCAGCGCTGGGAATGACGTCAGATACAGCCTGTCTAGCCTGATAAACAAAACCTCAATGCCCAGCAACTTCTTATGTGCAAAGTAATTAAAAAACTACAACACAAGTGTAAATATCTTTTTGCAGGGAATTTTAAGTCAGACCTAAAGAACACCTGCTCATTAGTTCTTACATCATCAAAGCCCTGAAACACTACAACGGACACAAAGCAGTCCCAGGAGACTCTCACCATACCCATCCCGTCAGCTGAAGCTCCTGATGACAACGGTGCACTCTGAGGTGCCTCAGTAACAAAAGGCAAAGCATGGAGAGCTGCTCCTTCCTGAGGGAAATAAAACATCCCAACTTCTCCTCCTGCCTTGTTGATGTGCGAACGCAACATCACACTATGCACGTGCCATAAACCCACAGGAACTTTATGAAAATAGTGGGTTGGATTCTATGCAGAGCTCCTCCACACTCATCAAGCAAAATCTAAAGCTTAACAAGGCTTTTCTGCGTGAGGCTGAAAGCTTGAGCCACACAGCCTTTAAACATTTCATGTGGAAGTTATTCCAAGGGAGAAGTTTTATAGGCAAATATGTAATGTGCTACAGCTATCATGCTGGAAACAGGGATAAAAAGGCAGAAAGGACCACATAATTTACAAAAGCTGCTGCCTCATGATATGAGCTTGACTTTCAGATGAATCAGTTACAAGCAATCCATTTCCTGACACAGCCAACATCAGCATCATAGTATGTCTCACTTCCCCTGAGCAACACATTCTTCCGTAACTCAGAATCTGTAACCTGATGGCTCCTAAAATCCATTTCATTATGCTGCACTTGTGGAGCTTATCTGCATTAATGAAAGAACCAGCACAGTCAGGGCTGGGACGTCCCCTTTCTGCTGCACCTGCAGCACCAACCTCAAAAAGCAAGAAGTTGCTGACACTGGTAAGGCCCAACGTGGTTCCTGCCTGGTCAGTGGTTCGTTGCAGGGGAACACAGACAGGAAAAGAACTGTATTTACCAGGTACCTTTGGAAGCATCACCATGAGGAGCAGCACATCAGGCAGCCTGCCCAAACACCCAACTGCAGCTCAGCTTGCTGAGTACCAGCCAAGCACAGCCCAACACCACACGTCAAAGCACTACCCCCTGAGGGTCCACATGGATAACAAGTAACCGCAGCAAGAAAGCCCGTGTGATTATGGTTCAATGCCAGAGCAAGATACTCATCCACCTGCAGACACAAAGATGCACAAACTCCCTGCTCATGGAGAGACCACCAGAAGTCAGGGACCAAGAGGGCAGACGAGGAACCGGAGAACGCCAGGGAACTTCAGCGAGGTGTCAAACACAGACTGTCTCATTCATGACTTCAGTCTCCAAGCTAATGCCTTCAACAGTATCTACTGAAAACACAGATGAGGCCTAGATGGCAGCAAGGCAGAATGCTGGATAGGTTTCTGCTGTACTAACTAATATTTGAGACATAGGTCTGAGTAAAGAAAATTTAAAAAAAGACTTGAACTCTTTGCTTAGTTAGGGTGGGGGTACAGGGAAAGCAACATTGAGGTTGAATAGTTTCAGAAAGGAGACTTCTGATGACAACTTGCCAAAGCCAACTTCCAAAGAACACAGGAGTACTTCCTACTCAAACATGTACTACCTGAGCAATACTGACATGGACCCACCAAGTCCATGGCGCTTGCTTTGAGAAATTCTGAATGTTCTCAGGATTGAAAATAGAGCATTGGAAACACCAACAACAATTAAAAACTTAAGCAGCTTGGGGGAAAGAGCAACCATTGACAAAGCCAAGTTAAACTCATGACAGATACAAAACTATTAGGGATTTCCTTCTGCAAACACCAAACAGCAAAACCTGCAGTTTGATAAAGTTTCCTTTTGGAAATGCTGCGCCATTTCGCATGAGAGCACCCTGCTCCCAACCCCGAGTACCTCTGTAGGAGCAAAAGGACTGTCACCACCAGCCCATTCAATCCCTCACCTTGTCTTCAATACCAGCCAGCATCAAATATTTCAGAGAAAAGTAAAGAAGTTATATAGTAGACAGCAAAAAAAAGGGGCACTTTGGAGAGAAGCGAAAAGCAGCAATAGTATTTCCTTCAAATTGCTGGCTGTGAGACAGCAGTTTAAAACTTTATTTCAGTATTTGTATTGAGTTTCTATGACTTCTAAATGATTCAAACCCAGAGGACCTGAGAACATCCCCATTGAAACCTCATATTTAAGTCTGAGGATCCCACTGACTCCACACATGTTCTTGCAGAGCCATGCTGGGAACATCAGGAGACAGCAGAGCTACCAGTGAGGTGAGGAACTCTATCCAGGGGGGTTGAACCCTGTTTGCTGCACATCAAAGTGATATTCAGAGTCAGGAATAAAATCAGCTTGGTTCTGGGATTTTTAGGGGAAGGTCTTTTTGGGTTCGCATCCCTCACCTCCAACAGTGCAGCACAGACCCTTCAGGTCACTCTCGTTCCTTTGCTCATCTTTTGCTCATGAAGTTGTCCCATTTGCTTCCTCTCATGTCATCTGCTTGGTTGCCACCAAGGGTCACAGAACCCCAAAGATCGGTGCAAACAAGGGTAACAAAACACACCTCAAAGTTCACAGATAATTGCAGCCAAGCGGCTATCAGAAATGGAAAGTCACAAATACCGAACTACAAACGTCACCCACAGCGCCATCACCCTGCCCCAGCTGCAGCCATGGCTGGGAGCACACCCACTAGACACTCGGAAGCCACGCTTAAGCCTCGCTCACGCCGGCTCTGCCTGGGCGCACAGCGCATGCAACGCAGCCGCTCGCCTCAGAGAGGAAGGCTCCCAGCACAGGCCATGGCCTTTCCAACGCACGCAGCACATACAGCCAAGCCTGGGTCGGACGCACAGGAAGACAGAAGCAGGAGCACCAAGCCTCTCTGCCTGCACATCCCTTCCTCCTTTCACCCACAGCCTACATCAACGATGGCAACTGCCAAGGGGGTGCTGGCATCAAGGTCAGACTTTGTATCTTCAACTCGCATTTAAATGGTGCCAGGGTCAAGTCAAAGGGGCTTCCCTAGCATGAGACACAGTCCACGTGCTGCTTTCCCCACCTACCAAACTCCAGCACCCTCATGCGTACCGTGCTGAGGATATCATCTGCTTGGAGGAACCTGTTTCATGGTCTGGTCTGCTTCACAGCAGCTCAACACCACAAGTGCTGCAGCAGGCCGGGGACCTCATGGAATGTAACCTGTAAGGTGGCACTACACGACTTCCAGAGCACCATGTTGCTTCGATAGCTGCCAAGAAGTGGGATGTGCCAGTTATGGGCAGAACAGAAAAGCCAAGAAACAGCGGAGGCATCGCGTCTGCTCCAGCTACGCGAGGGGTAAGAGTCTGGAAAACAAACGTGCGATTACCTGGAGCAGCTGGGGACGGACACAAGTCTGTGTTTTAGAAAAACACTGTGTTTTTCACACAATTTTCAAGCACAAAATGTTTATTTTTCTTCTTTTTAATCTATACAATTTCTCGGGGGTTTAGTGCCACTGACTCTGTCAGTATACAAGGGATGGGCTGTACAACAGGCAATAGCGACAAACTGTAAGATTCAGTGCAAGCTGAAGGAAAACCGGTGTGAGAACATATTTTCCATGTTTGCTCATGAAGCATACAGACGTGAATCTAAAAAACCCAAACAAATTAAAGATACATGGTACAGAGAACAGAAATCTCTTACTACAGTAAGTATTTTGACCAGGCAGAAGACTCTGCATATTTGTCTATAAAATTCAATTCTAACTGAATTGATGGAATAATATTTTTTTTTCAAAGGGTACAAACAAAATAATTTAGACAGATATAATGCTCAAAGTACAATAGAACTATACAATTCACAGCTTGGCAGCACAAGACATCTCTGCCCTTCCGCAGACAGTATAAAACGGCATCGCAGCAGAGCATCGCGCCTCTGGATGTGACCTGTGGCGCTCTCTCTTAGCGCTTCGAGGGAAAGGAGACTTACCATCGGCAAACCAGTTTGAGCGGTTATCTTGTGCCTTTAGACTGAGAGGTGCAGGTGGAGGCTCTACACACGGTAAAACGGGCAAAAAGCAACTTTCAAACGGGAGAGGTGTCCATGCCACCTAGAGCACAAACGTGATTAAAACTAAAAAAATAAAAGAATTTAAAAAAAGAAAATAAATAAGAGGACAGATTTTTCAAACAGAAGGTGGTGAGAGTCCAGAAGTGAAGTACGAGATATGAAAGAGAACAGCTTCACGTTCTTATCCTGTTCTAGCCAAACTCCTGCCAGCACGTCAGCGGCAAAACACCTTTCTGAATCTCGGCGGGTGAAGTGCAGCCGGGACACACGAAACGCTGTACTTACACGGTTCTCACAGGGACCTGGAGACGTGTGTGTTCCCCTATGGGCAAGGTTTCGGTTTCTTCACTCGGGAAACATGCACGAGTTTGCAGTGTAACGGAATTATAACAGCGCAGAGGCGAAAGGAAATGTAAACGGATTTGTTGCTGATCAGAAGAAAACAGTATTTGCCAGCCCGTTAGAGAAGCAAGTCGCCGTCTAGCGACAACTTGTACCGAAGGCTGAGGAAGAGAATGGATTGCACTGCCCAAAGCTATTTCCTGCCCTTATGTACAGCTTCCTTGGGTCCCTCTGTAACAGCTCCTATTTTAAACTGTGCGTTTCACCACTCCTCGTACAAACACAAATGATTATTCTTGGGTTTGATCGGCATCTCACACAAACCTCACCTCACAATTTATTAACTTATTTGTTAAGAGCTTCAGAAATGAAAACTCAACCCGTGAAGTAAAATAAAAGCATTTACAGCAGAATGAAACTACTGAACAATGTGGACTGTAAACTTCCAGTATCTTTGCAAATAAAAAAAAGAAACTTCAACTCACAAGCGGATTGTAAATAAAAATACACCCTTCCAAATAATTTTACAGCTCTTTCCAGCTGGGGCTGGAAAGCAGAAATTCAAGGCACTGTACTCCTGCAGGGGTTCGTACAATTTTCTAGTCATCGATTCAAGTACGTCAACTTTAAGGATCGCAAGTGTAGAACATCGGAACACAACAGAATAAAGTGTCTTCAGCAATGAAACGTAACGGACAAATTACCGCTCGTGAAACTGATTCACAGTGATCGCTGGATGCGGTGTATGGCTGTGTACGCTCGCGGGCCCGACCCGGACCCCCGCCTCATCCAACACATATGGCATCTACAGACCAAACGCTCCACGTGACAACGCCGAAATCATCGTGACCTCTGGCAAGGCAACCGAGCTACGTCATCCGCAGGCGCGGGCCAGGCCGCTCGGCAGCGGGTCGCTGCAGCGGCACTGGGTACATCCGCAGGCAGGTTCTGCCGAGAGGCGAGAACCGCGCAACGCCAGGCTGCGTGGCCAGCCCTGACCATGGCGCTCCGTAAACAGGTGTGGGGAAAACTCCTCCATACGGACAGAGAGGCATCATGTAAGGTGTCACCGTGCCAGGGCGGGCAGACCCAGGCACAGGCAGGGAAGGTGAAGCTCCAGGAGCTAACGCAGCGGGCATGGGGCAGGACGCTGGAACAATGCACTGTGTCCCCAGTCCCGTCCTTACCAAAGTAACCTATGGAAAGAGAAATACAAAGAGCGTCGCTGTTAAACTCCTCCTTCCCCACCTGCTGCAGGCATCACATCTGGGCCAGGACATGTGTGTTCACAATGGAACCATGGTGACACTTCTTATGAAATTCAACCAGGGCAAGTACAGGGGCCTGTCCCTGGGGAGGAATAACCCCTGCACCAGTACAGGTTAGGGACTGACCTGCTGGGAAGCAGCTCTGTGCAAAAAGACTTGGTGGACAACAGGTTGGCCATGAGCCAGCACTGTGTCCTCGTGGTCAAGAAAGCCTGGGGTGTGTTGAGAGAAGTGTGGCCAGCAGGTTGGGGGGGTCTCCTGCCCCTCTGCTCTGTGCTGGTGAGAACTCATCCAGAATAGTGTGTGTGGTGCTGGGCTCCCGGGGTAAGGAAGGACAGGGAGCTACTGGAGAGGGGACAAAAAAGGGTTATAGAGGTGATGAGGGGACTGGAACATCTCTCTTATGAAGACAGGCTGAGGGACCTGGGACTTCTTAGCCGAGAGAAGAGAAGGCTGAGGGGGATCTTATCAATGCTGATAAATACCTGAGGGGTGGGGATCAGGGGAATGGGGTCGGTCTTGTTTCAGTGGTGCCCAGGGACAGGACAGGAGGTGATGGGCACAAACTGCACCAGAGGAAGTTCCACCTAATCATGAGGATGAACTTCTTTCCTGGGAAGGTGGCAGAGCTCTGGGACAGGCTGCCCAGAGAGGCTGTGGAGATGCCTCCAGCTCTGAGACATTCAGACCCCTGCTGGACACTGCCCTGTGCAGCCTGCTCAAGGTGGTCCTGCTCTGGCAGGGGTTGGACTGGTTGATCTCCAGAGGTCCCTGCCAATTGTTCTGTGATACTATTACATCGCTCCCTCAGTGGCATGGCCCCATCATGGTGAGCTTGGAGGCTTTTTTTTTTTTGTGTGTGTTTTTTTTTAAAGGCAAAAAAAACCTCAGATATTTGTAGGAACAGCTGATACAAGGAAGAGGATTAACCTAAATCTTGCATTCTTACAGCAATCCTCAGAACAGGTTTTAAAAATTGGAGCACGTTTTTCTGTAAAGAAAACCCAGGGATTTGCCACAGCAGTTAAACACCCAGCACTGGCATTGGCCAAGACCAGGCGAGGTGAACCAGCAGGGACCCAGTGGGAGCCATTGCTGCTCAGAGGAGAATGGAACCACTGCCAGATGTTTTTCTACAACCCTGTTAACATCCACTTCAGCTCTTCAGATTTTGCTTGTGAGTGGCAGAGAAGAGCTCTCCCCTGAATACATCGATGGCGGAGCTCCCCGATTCATACGCCCCATCGCATACAACTCCATGCAAACAACCGTGATCCAAAACACAGCCCTGCTCTCCCCATGGATGCTTTTTGCACTGTTTCATTATGTTTTTAATTTCACCAAATTGACAACTCCCTGCCCTGGCTCTCGCCAAGCCGGCATCTATTCACTGCACGAGAAAGAAAGGGCATTATTCAACTCCAGGAGACTCCCATTACTTTGGTATTTTACATTAACTTGACAAAATTGGTCTGGAGCTGAAATTTCATGGGAAAAAAACATGAACATACCTATTAGACTGTGTGAATGCTTACTCTGGGTTTCTGAATTCAGTATCTCTTCCCGGTTAAAATCAAAACCTCGCTCTGGGATTTACTGCCCTCTGCTTCAAAGCAGGTTTTAGAAAAACAGAGAAACATCTGATGTCCTTCCTCACTTCCCTGTCTCCGTTTCTAACTGGAGATGAATCTGATGGTTAGCATCAAACTGGGAGAAGTAGTTGCTTGGGTATAATGTATTTAACATCATTGCCATAGAAAAATCCACCAAAATTAACAGCAGAAAACAAGGAACAATAAACACAGGAGTTCAGGGCACAGTTTTAAGACCTAAAGCCTTTTTTTCACGTATTATTAGCCCCACGTTTTCGCACCCTCAAAGTGCTGATTTCCAACAAACTAGGCCACTGTGAGTGGACAGCATCAGATGCCTGTAAACACACCTAACCAAAGCACAGAGTTTCTTACACAAGCACTAGCTTATGGAGTAGCATTGAAAATGTAAGGTGATGTTTAAGCAAGGGATCCCATTTAGAAGTTCTACCTTGAAAAAGCTTATTTTCAGTTCTTTTAAAATGAATCTGCCTCTACCTGATTTTTGCTTCCTGACATTTTTTTCTCAGCTGAACTATTCACTAAAGCAGCAGCTGTATTTGAGGCCACATCTGTGAAACCAGGAATAAAATTGCATCATGCTCCAAAGCCAACTGCTACACATACATATTAAAACCTCTTAACGTCATGACAAATACACGTTAATGATTCAAGGTTGCTTCCTCTACCTCTACCACATGCTTCAAGGGACCAGAACACATATTTTAAGAGTCAACAAGACATGTATCGTCTCTTGGATAGAAGTCTCTTGGTCAAAGCCATCTTTTAACCAGCTGTGACAACTCAACACTGATGGAGGTCAAAACAATCATTTCTCCCTTCACATAGATGCTGAATGCAACATCAAAGCCAACATGCACCAGAATAGTCCTGGAAACAGCACAGAGAGCTATGGCCATCCCAGCCCTAGGAGAGCCATGGGACAAGTCACTTGGTTGATAAACCTCTATGGGGAGTAGATGGACATTCACGCAGCAATGGACAAGGTGAGTGCCTGTGGTCAAAGTCACATCTACGAATAGAACTAGTTCAGCACTTCAATCAGGTGGTATTAACAGAGGTACACCAAAGGAAGCCTCTCAAGATGTGTGGCATGGCTGAGTGCATTGGTAAGGGTATTTCACCCCCAAGGACAACCAAGGACAACCCTCACTAGCGATGTGGAACCTCACAATCCAGTTTTTGAGCCCATAAGTTCTCCCATCACACATGAGCTGGCCAGTCCTGTGCTGAAAGGACACATTTGTCATCTACAGCTCCCTGCTTGCCCAGGCAACCTCTCCACTACCACCTTGTCATTTCAGCGAGTTTGTGCCAATTCAGGCACAAAGCATTGATTCTAAGATTTACTTCACCTACAACACGTGATATCCTGGTGGAGACAGAATATCATCTTGAAGATACAGGTCCAAATTGTTTCTTTTATACTGAAGAGAACTTGTGAATTGAAAACTAGCAGTACAAAATCAGACTCCTGCACCCAGCCTGATGCTTAGGAATCACCAAAAACCAAAAGATCTCTTGCCACAGCCTGTGGTCACCTTGGAAGAGTTTGGGGGTTTATTTAAAATAATCCATTCCTCCCACAGGACTGTAAAGGAAAAGTGGTGTCTCCCCTTCCCACTCTACGTTTAGACAATGCAACACTCGCAATAAGGAATGTGACTGAGCGTCTGACTTTGCCAACTACAGACAGCATTTCTTCAACTATAGTACTGCAGCATCAATTCACAGCTGCTTGTTCTGATGCCTGTCTAGGGCCCAGTAATGTCAGCTGGCCTTAAGCAGGCTGATAAGGCAGACACAGACTCAAACTTGAAGAATTTAATAAATGGACTGCAAAATTCACCTCTGTCTTCATCACGTAAGTCTGTCTGCTCAAGATATTTAACAGAGGTTTTGGGGTTGTTTTTTTTCCAGTTTTTTGTTGTTTTGTTTTTTTTTTATAGAAGGGAGAATGAGTTGATACCCTAAGACCTTTCCTATATTATACTAGAAGGAAGTGAATTTCCCTTTGGACCCTCCTCTTTCTCCCATCATCTCAATTATTCCCCTCTGCAGAAGCAATACAATCAATGAATGACTACCCTCAGCAGCATCTCATTCCACTACCTTTGTGCCCCTGCCCACATGTCTCCTCTCCTGCACTCACCAAACTCCCCCTGCACCAATAAACGACAGGCCTGTACAAGTCCCTGCCATGCCAGAGCCACCTCTTGCTCCCACTCCCCTAAACACTTACCATTTGCTGCCCATCTTTCCCCAGCCACCAGTCATTCCTCTTCCCCCAGTAATCATATGCACTCATTTGGAAAACAAGAATAATACATACACAAAGAAGGACATGCACAAAAAATGCAGGTAAAAATGAAAAAAAAAACCCAAAAAACACCAAAACAAAACCCACTGGATAGGGGCTATGGTAGTTCAGGAGAAAAAAAAAATCTGTTCTTTGGACTTACTTAATTCTCTGCCTTGCCCTCAAGCCAGCTCTAAGGTGCCACTTCAGCAATATTCATAGCTAAAGTACTGTGAAAATATATAGCCAATCGTTGTATTTCACTTAAATATCATAAATACTTGTGTTTTGCCATAAGAAGAAATGAAACCAAGTAATTCTGCTGTGAAAGCTGACTGTAACTATCACAACTCATTCTAAAAATGCAGGATTTGGATAACTTTTCTTCCAGCTACATTATTAGCTGTTTCACTTCTTCATTGTCCAACTACCACTGAAACAAACTGTCAGAGTCTCAGGGCAGGGTTAGAGCTGGCTGCCAGCACAAGCAGGGCAAGGATGCAAATACATTTTTTTTTTTTATCACTCTTTTCCAGCTCTCTGACAAACCAAAATGATTAGGTGCCACCAAAGATTTGTGTTTCTGCTCTTCCAGGTTCCTGGAAAGCTATTCTGAGACATTCAGACCGAGAAGGCGACATTGAACAGCTATTTTTTATTATTCTTCCAATCCAACAGAGACGGAAGACACGATACGAGGCATTACTAGCCCTTCGACTCCGTTTCCATGCCCGTGGCTATTTCCAGAAAGCCTGCTTCTCAGGCAGCTAGCTCAAGTGTACTGGATCCAGACAAGGTGCACAGCTACTGTGGAGGGTGTCCCAGCCCCAGCACACATCACCGACTGACCTGGACCGGCATGTTTCACGGAAAGAGCCTTGTTACAGATTTGGAACAGGTTTACGGCTTTTTTGGGGTAACAGTTTTTCCTTTAAAACTCTGTGTAACAGTATGAAGAGTAGAAAACATATTTTTGGTAAGCCCTTTATTCCCAGGCATCATCAAAAAGTACCTTTAACCACACAACATTCAGTACTCGCTAAGCACAAGGCAGCTCGTGTTCCTAAGCACATTCTTCAAGTGGTGGGAGCCACCATCACCTGTAAGAAAAGGATTGTTTCATCATGTCTTCAACACATGAGCATGAGGGGAAGAACTCATCAGGCAGTTTGATTCAGTTCCTCCTAATATCTCCCGTTGTGTTTCAAACTACTGGTACTGAGAACCCATGTTATATTCCATGGTTAAATGAAATGACCAAAAAGGAACACTTCAGTGCTCCTGTGGCATAACCAGATGCCTGAAGTTCCCCCGTGAGATTCTAGCACATATCGATCAGGATTTACCACCAAACTGACAGGTAACTGCCACAGAAACAAAGCAGAAATTAAACTCTTCCTTTGCATCCCAATTATTTTATTGCTTTCTACACTTCTGATAATAAAGAAAATAAAACCACTAACTTGTATCAAACACACCACCAATTAATCTTGAGACTTGATTTCCAACTAGCCTTCACTTCATTACAACAACAAAAAAGTACCAATAATGTATCGTATTCACACAGTAAACAATTTTCTGGTGGTGGTAGAAGCATCTCCAGAAAAAAGTAACTTGGGGCAAGTCATCCCTCTGCTTGCAGGGTGACAGAGCACCCTGGATTTGGCCACACAGCTACCCTGCATGTTAGCAACTCTAGGTGGACAGAAAGAGAAAACAAAGAAATAACCCTACCTCTACCCAATAAAGATTTTCCTTTGGCCTAAGAGACCGGGAACAAAAAGAATGCAGAGCAGAAAGGGGCTGTTTGGTTTGATGTCTTCTGTCAGCAGTAACAGTCCAGACTTTCACCCCAGGGCTCTGTGTCACATACAAGAGCTCTGCGTTGTGCTGATTCCTATATGTGTGGGACCTATAACCAACCACCATGGGACAAGTCACGTCACTCCTGCTCCTGTTTAAAACCTCTTCAGAGAGACATCTTTCTGTCCAATAAATTCCAGATGAATATTCAGAAGTGAAGGTAAGTCTGCTGCCTCCCTCCTCATTTCCAATCATCACACAGGACCAACAATAGCATCTCCTAAACCAAAGCACCCAGTCTGAAGATACGGACAGCTGTTTCCTGCTAGGTTGTTGCAGGGATAAGAATCAGTACACTTGCAATATATCTAGCCTTTATTTCCAACATAAAACATTATTCTAACTTTCTCTAATGGTCTGAAAATCTTACTCTTTCCTTGCAAAGGTATTTTTGTATTTGATCAAAAAAACAATAAAAAGCTGGTGTAAACACATGGACTGAAGATGTACTACCTGAGCTTATGGGCTCCTTTCTTTCTATCCTTTATGTGGTTTCCTGAGGTCCTTTTGCCTTTTCAATACCAGTTTAAGAGGTGGACTCAACAGTGAATCTGTGTGGGTACAGTACCTCCCTGTGTAACCCCACACTCCAAGAACTGATGTTATGGGCTGCTTGTTGGGTTGCCTAGACTAAGGGTCTTTTTACATAATTTCTTTCCCATTCTTCCAGCTATTTTCCTCTAAACATCCTGAAATCCTCTCCTCCTCCCCCCCAACTTCAATTTCCCCAATTAGGGTGTATTTCAAAAAGTACAATCAGCAGAATGATGCTCAACCCTTAGACAGCCTTTGTGCCGAGAGAAGTGTCTTCTAAATCCTATCCACCACCCTATCTTCTGTCATCTCCTGCACACAATGCCAGCTCCACAGCCAAAATACCCCAGTGATAACCACACTAGGACAGGGAGCTACTGGAGAGGGNCTGGGTGCACACTGGACTATAGGAAGTTCCATATAACCATGAGGAGGAACGGAGGAACTTCTTTCCTGGGAGGGTGGCAGAGCCCTGAGACAGGCTGCCCAGAGAAGTTGTGGAATCTCCATCTCTGCAGACACTCAAACCCTGCCAAGACACTGCCCTATGCAGCCTGCTTGAGGTGGTCCTGTTTTGGCAGGGGTTGGACTGGATGGTCTTCATATGTCCCTGCCAACCCCAATCATGCTGTGAATTGCCATCTCCCTTTACATCTCCTTTGCAGTCTACACCAGGACTTTACACACAGGGGACAAGCTGTCGTGGGGCTTGAGAGGTCTCCAACTGACTGATGCTCTTCCAAGCAACAAGGAACGATGTCAAATGAAGAGCAGGGAATGCCAACCCTTTCAAGCTCATGGTAAGTTATTGCTAAAATACTCCAATCAACCTTGTTAATTCCCCAAAACAACTGCCATGAAAGTAACAAACCTTCTAAAATCAGTGCTTTAAGACAGGGACATTCCTGGTCCTCCTAAAGTAGCAAGTCGAATTAAGCCTAAAGTGATGTTAACAGGTGATATAAATAAGCAAAATAGCCACCAGAGTGGCTAACAGTATTTCCAGAGATATAACTGGGCAGAACACCCCCACTGAGCACTTCGAACTTCTGTAGGAGTCTTGGGGAAAAGAAATCAGGCTGCAAAAAGCACATCAAAAAAGAACAACAAAAACTGTGCCCTCACCACCACTTTCTAGACATCTTTAATTTTGTTTTGTGAGAACTGACAATGATTTAAGAGGATGTCGCTGCTTCTCCCAAAGGGGTTTATGTTGTTAAACCATCACTCCACGAAAGGATTATTTACTTCCCTGTTTTCTTTTTCATTTACAGCAACTCGGAATTAGCATAACATTCCTTAATAAATGTGCACAAATGTTTTTCCTTGTGAAGTCACTGGCCCCCAAACTCCAAAGCCAGCAGGTACCTAAGCAGATGTGGCAGCGTGGCACTTGCTTTTGACACATCTCACCACCCCAATAACTAGGGAGCTACCACTGCTTCCTTCAACACACCAAAACAACAATGTCTTATATCCACAGCCGGTTTACAAACCTCACTGGTTGTATCTTTGCTATTTATTTGCTTTTAAAATTAAATTATTTTCCTCTACTTTGGCTCAATCTCCACTCCTCACAAAAAAAAAACCAAAACAAAACTGCAGTAGAAATGAATCATCGAACCCTGCGGAGGACAAAGAGGTCTGGAATTCAAACCCAGGGTGGAATAGCACGGTAAACTGGGATTCCAGCTACAGTTTCGCTCATATTTTTGCACATCACCTCTCAGCCATGAAAACATGTGCTGAATGCAGGCACAAATGCACAGCACAATGTTTTCTGCCCACTACTGCAAATAAAAGGGGATGAACAGGGTAGGCTTCCCATTTCCACTTTGTCGCAGTTTACGTTCACGGCGTTTCTGAAGATGGTGTTTTCATGAGGTAGACCCCCCGCCCAAAAAGATGCCCAGTACAACAAGCAAGGGTCAGCAATGCATCCATCTGTCCCCTATCCCAGCACAGTACTCACTCTGCTTCCCCTAAAACCAAGGCTTGCTACCACCAAACCACCAGCCCAGACACTGATTCTGCCTACGGAAGATTAACGTTAAACATCAAAACAAAGAAAAACTTTTGGAAGAGTTAAATCTTAAGTTGAGCAACATAAGGTTAACAGTATGAGTATTGCTGTATATTGCTGTTAATAAGCAGTTTGCAATTTAAAAATATATTTTATATATGTATTGCAGCCCATATATTCCTCAGGATTTTTCCAAAAGACAATTAAAAAAAAAACAAAATCTGGTTTAGTACTTAATGAAAAAGAGATGGACATTTATAGGAAGCATCTATCTGCAGTAATTTTAGTCTATGTCCTCCTCCAAATCTGAGTTCTGCAAAGGCTTTCAGACACATAGCAAAAGGTACGTCCTTCAAGGAGCGCCACTTACTCCACACGTCTCATTCTGCGTTTGCATGGGATTAGCCTTTGGCTCCATGTCTTGCCTTTTTTGGTTCTGCTTCAGTTGGTTTAAAGAAGGTTTTGTCTGTGCAGCTCCAACTGTTTTGCTTGTCCACTGGTCAACCAGCTTGTGAAGATCGTCTGTGAACGTCCCTTTCTTGTTGTTACTGTTGTTGGCCTGAACCTGCAGGGTTGATTGCTGGAGGGGCTCAGGGCACGTTACCAGACTGTTTGTCGAGGATCCTGGAAAATCACACACAAAGAAAGCTGACGATGGCATCTCTGCTCCAGCAGCGCTTTGCTGCTCAAACAGTTTCTCACCTACCACAATTCAGACAGTGGCTTTTCAGACTTTAACCCCTCCCCCTCCTTTCTACAGAACACCTTTGCTTAAAGAAATGGTCTGAGTCGGATGTGTTCGGGCTTCCTATCGCATTACATTACCCCAGCCACCAGCTGTTGTACCCACAACTTCTCTCCAAGCAAAATTAATGACTCGGAGAGAAGAAACAACTGCAGTCCCCGTAACACCAGCATCCTACAGCTTACAATGCCTCTTCAGAGGAGACTGCTGTGAGAGAGTGGGAGGCAGGACACGCTACTTGCCAAAACTGCATGTGTTTAAAACAACTATCACGCCTTTTACTTGCATAAGCTTACTGTCCCCCTGGGAAAACATAATTGCCATATAGGTTACAAGTAGGGTTGGCTACTACGCCTCAAAGGCTCCGGTAACCCACAATCTCTCTCAGTGGTGTCAGAACCATTTACTCCACCATCTACCTTTTTTTTGGGGGGGGGCAGGGGGGAGTGGGAAATAAACCCCAAAACAGGACCATGAATGTACAGAAGAAAGAGGAGAGAGGAGGACTCTGTGTGTGAGGTTTTGAGACAAAGATCAAGATGTAGAGTTTTTGGTATAGATAAAAGAAACTGGGAAGTGTATTGACAGATTTAATCTTGCACATTTGCTTATTTCTAGAGAAGGGAAAAAAAAAAATCTGTCCATTTTATGGGTCGATAAGTACAAGTCTGATACAGTGAGATCAGCAGGAACAGCAACTGAAAGTGCCTGAATTTGGAAAGCATAAAGTAACTTTTTGGCTAAGACATTTGATAGCGCTAAGGGTTTGAAGTAAAGACCATCTCTTCAAGCAAAAAAGTTCATATGCAGGTAATAAACTTATTACATAAGCAAACATGAACATTCAAGTCTTCTTTTCTCTGTTAATCAGTTACCAGCCATGGAAACCGAGAAAACTAATCAGTCCTATGGTTATATAAATACGTTAATAACCTTTAAATGATCATGCATTCAACCTGCAACGTAACTGCTACGTGAATACTGCTTGTTTCCTTTTCCTTTGCTCAAGGGTGAGAAAAATAAGGATTTTGACAGGAAAGCTCTTCAATTAGTGCTTAATATTTCATGCAGCCCAACAGGAATGAGATAATTTTTAGCTATGAATTCCTCCAGCAGAGAACTGCAGTCATATAAAGGTGTGTATTTCAGAACGACAAACACTGAATCCAGTTTTCTCGCCGCATGCGTGCACAGTCTCACACACACAGAATACCACAACCTCTGGCAGCATGCGTGGTTCCCAAGGCATCACAGCACATGCAGTGTTACGAGAGTGTCGCCGTTTGTACGGTCTGATTTCATACCGGTACCAGTGCATCAGCTCGATTTATTCAAACACTAGCTTTTAGTAATAAAATGATAATACAAAAGCAAAATAAAAACCAAAAACCAAAACAAAAAACAACATCCCATGCCATGAAGGAAATACTGAGAAACAAAAACGGGATAGTTACTACTACTGTGATCTTTGCCTAGACATAGTCGTTTCAAGGTGGACCCTACAAGGTAAAACAATACAAGACATACAGAATTAGGTAAGACTAAACACAACAAATCTCACGGACAAGCTTCTGTACTTTTAAGCAATCAGAAAGTAGTTATTATGCAAGAAAGGACAGACAAAGTCAGCAGTTCAGGTGAGTAAAGGAAGCCTAAATAACAGGACAGCTCAAACCTTTCTTAATGTGCAGCCATTCATAAGCTTTGGAAAGTACCATAGCATGCCAAAAGCAAGGTCTCGTGACTTAAAGATGCATTTGGTTGGAGGTTTTTGGTTTGGGTTTGTTTTGGTTTGTAGGGTTGTTTTGCCTTTTTTTTTTCTTCCCCCAAATTGCCTGATAAGAGGTTTCGAGGTTTTTATTCCTACTCTATTTATGCAGGAAATGATGTCAATTCAGTTTGTGATAGGAGGCCAAAAATGCTTTCAGGAACAAGTCAAGCTAGTCTGGCTGCAAAGACAAACTGTAAAACAACCCTAAAAGTCCCGTTTTACAAGTCCAAAAAGATACATTGTTCTGCAGGTCTGAGGCCAATTGTTTCCAAATCTTTTATTAGCGGGTTTGTGTCTAAACGTGAGGTTCTGAGCTTCAATTGACAGTAACCGTGAATGAGTTTCCCTTACACCTTGTCCAAGTGCAGAAAAACACCATCTGAGTAGCTGAGTTTTTGTTTAAACAAACTACGTGGTTTATTTTTCATCATTATCTCGTTCCATCCTTCATCGTGACTTTACGCATTCTGTTGGATAGGTAGAGTGCCAGAAGTGTACCGAGAACCCTACCTGACTGTCAGATCATGCCAGACATAAGCACTGTTTCTCTTTGAGTGCCAAATTTCCTGAAAGGTATTTTGGACTTGGTAAGAAGAGTATCGTTATGGTATGGGAGGAGATGAGTTATCTGACATGGGTCATGAATAGTTTACTGTGAAGCAGCGCTTGGAAACATGAGCGTAATCAGAGTGTGGGGCAAAAAGCAAGATAGGGGATGGATGTACTTTTTCTCTACAGCCAACCAGTGTTGGTACTTTATGTTACTGTGCCAGAAATGCAGCTTTAAACTCAGAGAGTGCAGGCTCAGAGTGAGTCTTCGAAGGAGAAAAGAGAGATGTCAGTCAGAGACTGAGGAAGAGAAAGTAAAGCAAAGAGGAAGGAAAAAAGGCAGAAGAAATGTTTTGTGTGTTGACATGGGTGGCATGAGGAGGAACAGGAGGATCACTTTCAAAGATTTTCTTATTATTTCATATATCTTAATGAGGTTTCTATTCCAGGAGAATCAGAAGAACATGACTACAGTAACATCTTACACAAGCACGACCAGGTCCAGCTTCTCACCCCAAAGCCTGGATAGCAAATACAAGTCACATTCACAACTGAACAACTCGTGTTGGTCTTTTAATTTCTTCCCCCCTCCCCTTTGGATACACCTTACCTTGCCTATCTCCTAGTTAGCTAGAAGCTCCCACTATGGCAACACCAGTCCCAGTAATGCTGGAACGCTGTTTGCTTACCTATCCTGCAGCATCCTGCAAGCAGCAATAGGTAGTGTTTGGCACAACACGTGTGCAACTGAAAAGCAACTGCCTGAGAAAAATCAAAGCGGGCAGCTGACTGCAGTATGTGCTCAAACACACGTAAATAAGTTTAACTGCCAACCCCTCCGCTTCCTGAAAACAGAGTCACAAGTGTATCAGCTCCTCAGGTACCAGATCAAACCTGGGGCCGTCCTGTACGTGTGGGGAGGCGACAGAACAGCGATATGGGCAGGTTCACCAGACACCTGCCTGAGTGGAGCCAACGCTAAGGAAAATATCACAGGAGAGTCAATAGCCAGGATGAGAGCTATTTCTTCCCAACTGTATCGCTCCGGCGCGTTGCTTAGGAGATGAGGAACGTTATTATCTAAGTGGTGACACTGCCTGAAGCAGGGACCGGCAAACAGCAGCTGCAATTGGTTTTAAATGCAAATTCAATTAAAAATGCACTTGATGAACCTAATTCACCAGATTAATTGTATTACTTCGAAAATCAAGGTGTTTAATAGCTGTAGAGTTAAGGAGATGAATCATAATTAAGATTTAATCTAAGACTGCAATGGTTCAGCAGAGTGTTGTACCTCCAATTCCCGATTTCATATTTGAGAAATTAAGTAGCCATTATATCACATGGGATAGAAAAAAAAAATCCACTATCCTGTATTTGCACTCTAAGAGCTACCAAAAAGCTTGAAAGATAAAATAAAGTTGAAATGGCAGTAAATATTAGCCCATGTCCATCATCGCCTGTGCACATGCGATAGATTCGCCACTACAGATGTGACGAAAACCGCTGTGCACAAGGTTACGAGTCCAAGCCAAGGGGAGCATCTGAGAATTCCCTGCACAATCATTGCAAACTCCTCCCTGGGACACCCTTGCAACTGAACCCCAGGGAGGAACTGGGGCTATGCTGAAGCCCATTGAAAAGTGCAAAGGAAAAGTCAGTACTGGACACAGGCACAGCTCAGAAATCTGTTCTGTGGGAACACAAAGTGTTTGGGTTTGACGGATCTTGTAAGCAGGTCAAGACATTGGGTGAAGCTGTCATTAACGGCCCTGAACTTGGCCTGATCTGTTTCAGGGAACGGCCCTCACCCTGCATGCTCACCCCTCAGTCTGTATTTCCCTAACCGAAGGTCCAAACTCAGAACATTTCCAAAACTACTGCACAACTCTTCCCAACAGCTCTCCAAGAAACACAAACACCCCAAGGGAACCTTCACCTGCAGACAGAGCCAGGACCAAGCTGTCGGCCCCAGCCAGCCACGTCCCAGCCCCGCTCCCATCACCTGCAAACAAGCTCAGCACCTTGCCCGGACACATGGCTCTACCTACATCCCTTGCAGGGGGGGAGGAGCACAAGCAGCCGTGTTCCCATCATCATTAACTAGCACCGGCTGTCTCAAAGCCCATGGGCACTGATGTCCAGTGGAACTACTGGCCATACGTCCTTTGGCAGCGGTCCCAGCCCCAGCTGCCCTCAGGGGATAGACAGGGCCACACAAAGCAACATCTTCATCCCCTATCCAACGTGACAGACTCAAGCCAAACTTCCTCCTAACCCCATCAAAACCCACTGTGGGGAATGGTCTAGAAACTCAAGTGACAGTGCATGCGAGCTCTGAGTGGGGGTGGCTCAGGATGGAGGTGTCTGGGCGAAGGGCCTGAAACTCAGTCCATCTCACACGACGCAAACAGAGGAGCACAAACCTCCTCTCCCAACACCGTACCCTGAAGAAACCGAGAAGAGAGCATAGGAGCTGAGAACAGAAAGCAATTACTCATGCCAAGTTAGTTAAGCACCCGGACACTTCATGATTTGAAGGGTTTGTGTATTCCCTTGGTTTCATTCACAGCACCCGTGCACCAAAACATTTTTAATATGCTGGGTTTTAATTGCCATCTCCCAGTCTTCCTGCGTCCTACTGAATAAGTAGTTCTGCATAAGATTAATGAAACTACTTCTGGGAATTACATGTGCAGAGGAAGAAACTACGATGTCCGTTGTAATAGCAAATGGGAAAGCATGCGAAACAAGAATTCCCCTCAGGTTCTCAGAAAAAAAAAAATCCCTGGATACAAAATTGCCTCATGACTTCAACAGTCATTAAAAACTTGCACGATAATCAATTCAGTATGCTGAGCGGTAAACAACACTCTTCAAGAACCTGAGTGGTTGGACTTCTGGGGCCTCAAGGAAAAAAAAGAAAATTAAAAATAAAAATCAAGATTAATTTTTAAAATACTTTTTATTCATAAAGTTAGGAGGAGTGTATTGAGTGGTCTTGTGCCTTTGATCTGTACCGCTTGGATAATGATGAGCAATGTAGACCTCCAATGGGAGATCTGATCTTAACGCAAATGAACAGTTAGTTAACCAAACATTTCCTCAAGAACATTATTAGCCTTTCTAACGTTATATGTAAGTGGCCTATAGTACCTGTTCAGCACAACATATCTTTATTGTACAAGCAAAATCTGTTTGCCTAAAAAGCAGCATATGTATATATATATATTTATATGATCGTATTGTTTTTTTTAAATAGCTGGATATCATTTTGTAGATTTGCCAATTACTTTAGAAATCATACAGATAGGGTACAAATAGCAGGTGCACAAATATTTGAAACAAAAAATACTGGATCCTAGCAATCCATTTTAAAGTATCATCTGATAATCTGTGCTTTTTACTTATTTATGCTTTGATGAACTGCTAATTGACTTCATCTCTGAGGTCACATAAGGTCATAAGAAAATAAACTGAGTAAAGTGCTTCAGCCAGATCAGCTCACAGACACAAAAAGTTGATGGAACTCTCCCTTGGAGTAAGCAGATCTTCCTGCTGCTTCTGAGCACATAAAAAATTGCTTGCTTAAAGAGTAATTAAAGTGAATGCACAGGGGAAAGCCCACCTGGAACACAGATTTGGGAATAGAAGAACTAGCTGGAGCACTGTTGTCTCAGCATTTCCACATGCAAAGAGCGGGGAGGGGAAGGGAAAAATTAAAAAAAAGAGAGTGGATATAAACAATACTGTATATCGTGTTAATACAGCCCTTGTATGGAAGTTATACCCTTCAGTGACCTTCTAGTATTGTATCAGCTTGCTACATGCATGTCTTCATAGTCCAAACATGTGTGAAAGAGACCATTCGTCTACAGAAGGACGGATTTCTTTTTGTTGTCGCTGGAACTGGGACAGCAGACATGTATATTTGCCACATTGCAAATAAAATTACTTCAACATAAATCACAGAAAGTACAAAAGCTTTGATAAGTCCAGGGTAAAATTTACCATAAGGCTATATAATAAATGATGAGATCTTCCACACATGCTTTTGGTGCCCAGGCAAGAGCCAAAAGCAGTGCAAAAAAAGCTTTCATATGAAAAATTAATATAAATAAGGCGTGTTCATGATGATTACTTAAAAGAAAGATAAAAAGAAAGAAAAGATGGGTCAGAAAAAGGGGCATCCTGCCAAACATATTAGAGATATAAAACATGGAATTGGAAAAAGGGGGTAAAAGAAAGATGGACTGTGATAAAATACAAAAGAACAAATACAAACAGATGGACAAAGACACAGGTCCACTGAGGAATCTGGTACGAGGTTTGCTACTAGATTTATAGGTCACTCTCTCAGACGTTTGGTGGAAAACCGTCCAGCCTGCAAATGAATATAAAGGGAAGAAAACAAAGACACTTATAAAGTACAAGTAGCTGTGATCAGATGTCCTATACCATCAGTCAAATCAGCTTTGTTAGTTAAACATCCACATCTCCATTTTAACTTTGCCAACGAGGAGTAAGTTAATTGACCATACACAAAGGATGCAATAACAGCAGAAGAGAACAGATAGGTATTTTGTAGATTAGTTTGGCAGGATGTGCAATGAGAGGAAGGTATTTTAATCACCGTTATAACTTCCAATATGCATGGCAGCAAGATCAGTCAAAGCCTACGGAGGTGTGCAATACACAGAGGTCGGGACTGGGGAACACAGCCAATCTACACTCATTTAGCTGGGACTCCAAAATCATGCACAATGTTAACCCCTTAGATAAAGGAAATTGAACTTGTTCTCTGGGTTTTGTTTTCTTTTTTTTTTTTTTTTTTTTACATCCTTTCTTTCTTTCCCCCTCAACCCAAGATGGTTTGGTAGATTATGATGAGAACTCTGGGTCTGTCAGTATCAAGGGGCTAATAAAAAAGCCCAGATTGAACCAAAGGAAACAGTCTCATGTCATTTGTTTTGTTTTCCTTTTTTCTCAGAAATCTGTAAGACAGACTCCAGCAAAGGTGTCAGCATAAAGCCACTGCTGGCAAAAATAAAAGGTATTTCCTTCCTAAAAACGAGCATCCCTTCCTGAGCGTTGACCCTTAACACTCGGTAAGATACTTTTGTTTTGCTGACAACACCGCAACAATCTTTTTAAAGACAAGCCAGTAGTTTGGGTTGCCAAAGGCTCACATTCCTATATGACTAGAAGTGAAATCCACTCCTAAAAAGTTCAAGCATAAGGGAAGCAAACTAATTTTAGCATGTTCTGGAAGACAAGCCCAACAAAATCACCTTGGCCAGAGCTCGCGTTCATGTCGCCTCCTTCGGGGCCTAAGCCGGAGCAGATGTCAGAAGACAAAGAGGCTTTGACGGAGCACGGCTGCTGTGTCTGAACAGCCTTCCCAAAGGCGGCAGGGGAAGGGGCTGCTGCTGCTTCCAGAGATCCAGGCTGAGTTTTAGGGGTTTCTTTGTGGGGTGAGTCTTTAGAGTCTGAAAGATTATCTGGAAGAGCAAACAAACAAAATACATACAATGGCAAACACTAGAGAACAACTGAGTAAACTCCTGTGCCTAAAAATAAACATTGCTTTGCCATTGAGAGGAGCCGGTTTAAAATTCTCAAGTACCCTGTGAAACACAGGCTCTACGGATAGCCTGCACCAGAAAATAACCTGCACGTACTATTGGTGAGCCAGTTTCCCCAACAAGTTTACGGAGTAGGTTTGATTTTTCCTGCTTTTTTTTTTTTTGAAAGGCTGGAGTGGGGGCCTCAAAGAGCACTGCTGAAGCAAAGCAAGAGCTGCAGAAGTGCCAAAGGAGAATGAAGGCACAGAACGACTGAGAAGAGCTTGCTCTCAAACATGAAAGGTGAAAGCAAGCAAATGGAGAGAAGTAAAAAGTGGCTGCAGAGAAACGAGGAACTTTTCATTTATATAATTTTATAATTCATTTGTAAAATTTTGTAGTATTTATAGCCACCTGTATGCAGATATACATGTTTCAATATGTATCTAGATATATAAAAATCTGTATCAATATATTAAAAAGGTACATAAATATACAACAAAACTGAACATAAATATATAAAAATCTGTATATATATATACACACACACCTGTATCTGAATATGTATCTACATGGATACCTCAGGTAAAGAGGCTTTACCATCACAATACTTTTGTAACCATTTGATACGTGGATTTATCACCAAAGCATCTAACAGTGGAAATGAGAATGACACCAGTAACGGTATCAGAAACCACTTGCACTTCATCCTTGAGAAAAGAACCAGGAAAGCCAAAAAAACAGATCTGAGAACATCTTGCCTCTGAATATCTTTGCTTTTCCTCTCTCAGTTGAAGTCCTTAATTAAAAGCAAAAAACTTACATAACACTCTGCCATTAAGATTGATGTGACTTTGAAAACAAGAGCTACCAGGTCTGAAAGCCAGGGTTAACACTGGAAGTGCTGCTGCTCCTCTAAGTAACAGCATGGAGTAAGTGGAAGAAAAATACTCATATTCTATTCTACTTTTTGCTGAAGAAATAGGTATTGGGGTCTACCAACATTTCCAAGTTGAATTATATCTTTATGTTTCCCATGTAATGTCTTGAGAATTGTGGGGGCTGGTCTCTTCTCCCAAGTAAAGAGCAATAGAAGAAGAGGAAACAGCCTCAACTTGCACCAGGGGAGGGTTAGATTGAGTATTATGAAAAATTTCTTTGACTAAGAAAGTCAAAGAAAGTCTAAGAAAGAAAACTAAGTCAAGAGCTGGAAGAGTCTGACCATAGGAGTGGAGGCATCCCCATCTCTGAAGGAATTTAAGAGACCTGTAGACATGGGGCTTGGGGACATGGGTTAGTGGGTTCTTCTCCAACGCTGTGTTAACACGGTTGGATTTGATGATCTCAAAGGTTCTTCTCCAACTTAAATGATTCTACTTGAAAAATTTCAAACTACTTCAGATGGTCAAAGTATCCATCGGTTTTATAACTGCTTTTACTTCCCATCCTTTGGGGCAGCCACTGCAACCCAATTTATTTGTATGGCATCTCGCAGGAAAAAATAAACAACTACCAGAAGATTCAGCACCTAATCAATAGAGGGTAACAGCACCTAAGAAGTGAACACAAACATCAATAGATTGCATTTGGAGAAAGGATGAGAAAACATCACCAGGCTGGAGCCCAAATTAAAGTGGAATATTGTTCTCCTGCCAAGCACTGCGACCAACACTGAGGAGGTAAGTACAGTTCAGCGTTGGGCAGCTGCAATAAGCCCATCCCAAAAGAAGCTCACTTCAAAACCAGTTTGCAGCACATGAACTGGAGTCACAGTATTAAAACCCAACAAAACTTCAGCACCTTTCCCACAGGCCATGCCATTACACAACTGGCATACAGAGAGCAACTGAGGGTACCTACTTGTGCTTGGTGTTCCACTCCTGAGCTGCTGGACCAGAGGGTTTAATAGTTTTCCACCTTTCAATTTGTTTTTGCTGGTTCTTCGGCGGCGGCTGCTTGGTGGGGCTGAGTGAAGGAACCCCAGGTTGGGAGGAAGGGGTTTCCCTAACCGAATATACAGGGCCTCTATCTCATTCTTCTGCTGAGTCTGTAGTTCAGCAATTTCTTTCATATGCCTAAATATAAAAGAGAAGTCTGTTAGTGAAGTATTTGATAAAGCACCACATCTTCACAGTGTAATTAGTTCTAAAAAAAAAAACAAGAAACAAAACCATCCAATCAGCTGCTCATCCCAGAGAGTGTGAAGCTGTAACGATCTACCTGGCAAACAGAGTGATTGACTTCTCAAATACTCATTTGTGAGGCAGAGTCCTAGACAGACAAAAAGATATTCAAAAGCCTCAGTAAATACAACAAATGCTGACATCTCCTCTCGCTCCAAGCGAGTCAAGTCTACCTTGACTTCAGCAAGGCTTTCAACATCGCCTCCCACAGCACCCTCATAGGCAAGCTCAGGAAACATGGTGCAGGTGAACGGACAGTAGGGGACATCGAAAACTGGCTGAAAGACAGAGCCCAGAGGGCTGTGATCAGCAGCACAGAGCCGAGGGGGAGGCCTATAACAGGAGGTGTCCCTCAGGGGTCAGTCCTGGGTCCAGTCCTGTTCAATATATTCACCAACTCCCCGGATGACAGGATAGTGTCCCCTCAGCAAGTTATTGATGATACTGAACTGTGAGGAGGGGCTGACACGCTGGCAGGCTCTGCTGCCATCCAGCAAGATCTGGACAGGCCAGATAGCTGGGCAGAGAGTAACGATATGAAATTCAACCAGAGCAAGTGCAGGGGCCTGTCCCTAGGGAGGAATAACCCCCACACCAGTACAGGTTAGGGGCTGACCTGCTGGGAAGCAGCTCTGTGCAAAAAGACCTGGCGGACAACAGGCTGGCCATGAGCCAGCAGTGTGTTCTCATGGCAAAGAAAGTCCACGGCATCCTGGTGTGTGTTGAGAGAAGTGTGGCCAGCAGGTTGGGGGGGTCTCCTGCCCCTCTGCTCTGCACTGGTGAGAACTCATCCAGAATAGTGTGTGCAGTGCTGGGCTCCCTGGGTCAGGAAGGACAAGGAGCTACTGGAGAGGGGACAAAAAAGGTTATGGAGGTGATGAGGGGACTGGAACATCTCTCTTATGAAGACAGGCTGAGGGACCTGGGACTTTTTAGCCAAGAGAAGAGAAAGCTGAGGGGGATCTTATCAATGCTGATAAATACCTGAGGGGTGGGGATCAGGGGAATGGGGTCAGTCTTGTTTCAGTGGTGCCCAGGGACAGCATAAGAGGCAATGGGCACAAACTGGACTATAGGAAGTTCTACTTAACTATGAGGAGGAATGGAGGAACTTCTTTCCTGGGAGGGTGTCAGAGCCCTGAGACAGGCTGCCCAGAGAGGTTGTGGAGATGCCTCCAGCTCTGAGACATTCAAAACCCACCTGGACGCTGCCCTATGCAGCCTGCTCAAGGTGGTCCTGCTCTGGCAGGGATTGGACTAGTTGATCTCCAGATGTCCCTGCCAGTCCCAATCACTCTATGAGTCTGTGACATGAGATTTGTCAGAAACCCCAAACTATTCCAGAATTTCTCTCTTCAAACCAGTGGCTTCAAAAAAGTTTACTCTCAGGGTACACGTATCAGTTTGAAGGAGTTCAGCATGAAGAAAATGAAAGTGCTTCTCAGAAAAATGCTATTATTAACACATGTATCATGACCTTGTTTATAACTCAGATTTCCTAAAGTCAGGTTAAAGGGTTTGTAATACTGTAGCTCTAAAAAAAGTTCTACTACAGTTTTTAAACAAAGCATCACCTGTATTCAGCAAAATCACTGTAACTAAAGATAAAACCTAACTTTTTAGTTAAACTAGCACCTAACTCTTGTTTTGCCTGCCAGGAAAGGCAGCAAACAAGAAGGCATTTAGAGAAGCTGGCTCTCAGGACGGGCAGCATGACAGACTCCTGCCAGGCACACCCACCATCCTGCCACAGCTGGACTGATGGACACCCCCCCACATCACGAGAGAAAGGTCCTACCCACCTAACAGATACCACTTGTACTTGTGAGTGTGGCAATAACAGTGGGTCTGCAGACCTGATGGTCTAAATCCCCCTTGCAGAGAAGGGTGTGAAAGGAACGCTACTACAGCTGTCTACACCCCAATTATTTTTATGCTGCCTTAAGCAGCGTCCACATGAGAGGCTACAATCACATACAGCACAAATGCTATTGTTTCTATCGTATCAACATAGCTTTTCAGTAAGGACGTGGGTCCATGGCAGCGATGTTTTGGAGTTTAAAATAGTTATTATGGAATTATTCTTCTAAATGGCACTGACAAATGAAATGATGTGTGAAAGAATGTTGTATGGCATTCGGGGTGGAGAGTCCTAGTGATGCCTAATTTGCCCAGAACTAGTTCACTCATCAGAGCCACAAAACCCACATTATTTGCTCATCATACACAGAGGCGCCGCCCAGGTATCTCAACACAAGCCCCCCTAGCACTGTTTGCAAACCCAACATACTTTTCTCTCAGGTTCTGCAATTCTTTCTTCATATCCGCATCTTCAAACTCCGAGTCGTTGTCGCTGCTCATGTACGATGACTGTGAGTGGAAAGACGTTATGTTGATGGTAGGAATTTTAGCTCCTTGCCCGTTGGGTGAATCGAGGGCCGGCGAGCTCACTTTGCCAGATCTTTGCAGGAAAGCAGCCGCCTTTTTAATTAAGTCTGTGGCCGTGCTACTGCTCGGGGGGGACACTTGGGCAGCCGCGACCGACTGCCGAGGGAAAGGCTCGTCGGCAGAATCACTGGAACCCTGGTCACAGAGGACATCGACAGAAGAGGCTGTCTGCACCCGCCGCACAGCTGTCTTCAGGTCCGGGCTGGAGGGCAGCGCATCCAAATACACGTCTGGGGGTGCCGAGAACCTTAAGCAGTGCGGCGCTGTTAAAGTTAATTCATCCTGCGTGCTGATTACTGAAAACCTGCCAATCGTCTTGGCTGGTGTGCCGCTATCATGAGATTCAGCCTGTTTTCCATAGGAACCCGAGTCTAGAGAGTCATCCCTCTGAAGGTTATTTATCACCCCATCTGCTGCAGATATCTGCGTTACGTTATCTGTGTGTGCAGACGAAGTCACAGCCTTTGCCTTCTCGCTCCTTTTAGAAGTTTCCATCTGTTTAGTTATGCTCGATGATGTAGGTGCAGCCTGGAGAAAATAACGGAGATTAATTTGGAAAGTAACTGTGACTATCAAGCCTAAAACTGCTCCCAGTCTCCAGTTACCTGAAGGAGGCCTTTTGGTGTAGCTGTAGGAGCTGAAGCGATGCTCGCAGCCGATCCTGCTTTACAAGTTGGAAAAAAAAATAATTATTAAAATATTCACATCTGGAATGCTTTTAGTGTAAGCAAAGCTGATGCATTTATTGTGATAAACTTCAGCGGGATAAAACGTAGCACTGCAGAATAATTTAAACATCCAATCTTTGTAATAAAGGATCTATAACGCAGGAGGTGATATCAGTGATGCTATAAAATATCTGTAAGGGAGGCAGTCTCCTCAATCCATCCATTTGGGGAGCTCAATAATAATGCGAGTGTGGAATTTCATTATTCTGCTGAAAATTTTTAAGGAGAAAATCAGAAGAATGAAATCTGCATGGGCCAGCGTTACTAAGGTGATCTTGCTGCCTGGAAAAAGTAATTTCACTTGGCTATTCATGGCTATTCATGCATCCGAATCGCTGCAGTTGGCTGCAGAGGAACTGATTTGTCACACCTTTCCCTTGGCAGACACCAGTGCTTGCAACGCAAGGTGCCGACACGGAGTCACACACCACAAGTGGAAGTTACATGCTCAGAAGAGGGCTGTGTGGATCATGTAAGCAAGCAAGGAGCAAAATGCTGGTGGCAGTAATCAGGACCCAATTATTTCACAACCTGGAGGCTGGTCTGGCAGATAAACCAGAAGTCATAAGCCTTGCTAAAAGCTGCTCTCCTACAGTACGCTGCACAGAGCTAACGTAAGACCAAAATCTGCCGCTTCTTAGTTCTGAAATGATAAAATCCGTCACTGCTTGGCAGCATCTGGGACTCATTAATTGTACTACACAGAGCCACATGCCCTCTTCTTCATCTGGAGATGGACAGACCACAGGCTACCCAAAGTCCTCCCCTCACACTTACTGAAAAGCAGTTGTTCATCTACATCCATCAGGACAAAAACAATCTCTTGTTGCACAAACCTGGCAGACAGCTCCGCTATGACAATCTCCAATAAAACACAGAGGTGAAAGGCCCTTCCCATCCCCACCGATGGCAGCAGGAGCAGTCTGGGGCTCCTCAGCACTTCCAGCTTCCCACAGCTTGCAAGATGGGTAAACGGAACATGATAAATACCCATTTCCTACTACAGCCTTACAGAAGAAGCCGTTTTTTTTAAGCACTTAAAGAGAAGTGCTCTTCATTAGTTCTCCGTGGGAGTCTCTTGAAAATCTTGCAGGCTGTCCCCTGGAGCACTTGCCCTCAGTCATGTCATGGATGTCAACACATTATTTATTTCCCCATGAAATCAGCAGGACCTTCTCTTTGGACTTCTTAAGGGCACTGGGAATCTATTATTTGGAACATAGCTGTCCACTTGAATACCCTGACACCACAGACATGTATTACATATTTAGGGTTTGAAATAAATCTGCCTGTGAGGCAGTTTCTTTCTAGGAAGTTTGAGGGAAGAGAGATGTTGAATTCAATTTGTGTTACACATCGGATCAGAAACGCCTGGTGCTGGGCAGTGCTCAGCCATTATCTGGAAGGAGAAGGGCACAGGCACTCCTGGAGAAAAGAACCTTCACAAGTGTAGGCACATCAGTGCCATTCATCACTGCAAGCAGCATTACCTTTTCCACCTGCTGACCCACCTCCTGCTTCCGAGGAATGAGCGATGCCGGTGACCTCTGGTTTCTCCAACTTCAGGTAGAAAGAAAAAGGAAAAAGGATTTATGACAAAGCAGATGGGCAATGCATTCTCCTTCCCTCTCTGCCCTCATTCTGTGATGGAATATTAAATTATTTTATAGCATCTGTGGAGGTGACCTAGCTTTTCCTTCAAGTTTCCTCCCGTGTAGGAAATAAAAAGCAGTGGCAGCACCACAGCGGGAACTGCAGCCTAAGCTACTAAAACATAGGGCTGAGTTATGTATTTCAGTTTGGGGTTTTGTTCTGGTTTGCTTTTTTGGCCCAACTTCTTCACTTTCAGAAATTCTATGTCTCTCTTCTCCTGCTGGCACAGATTTCTATAGGACAAATTCAAATTACTGGAGAGACATAGCACCTTTCATGAAGAGAGAATTTAATCTGCTGTAGAAAGCCAATTCTCATTATAAATGACATACTCTGAAGAGTTACTCAAGTGCAGCCTCCTCTCCTTTAACACTGAACATCTCAAGCAGCTGATACAGTTTGTGCAGCTGTCACTACACCCAACAGCCTCATACCCTTGCCAGCAACCATGTAACTATCTCCAGAAATGCTACAAATCTGTTGAATTTCATAAACTGGGGATTTGACCTGAAAGAACGTGACACAGACGTGACACATGTGCACCACCATCAAGACACTGAGTAAGTGATGACACAGACCGCCTGCTCCAGCTCCTGAAGATACTGCCCAGGGAAGTTTTGCTCTGCCATGTTGAAGTAAAAAAGAAATCACTACTGGAAGACTAGCAAGCTTCAACCTATGCAGCATCTTTCCTTTAGCTGCATCACTCAAAGTAAAGGCTCCCAAACTGTACATTGTATTCAGGCTGATGAGGAAGGCATTATAATCACTGCCATTAATTTATAGTAAATAAAATAATTCTACTGAAGCATAGTTGTCTTCAACAGACCTTGAATGACTATACCCCTCGGGTGTTTTAAATTCTGAAACAATCAAAAAATTATATTTCTGCCTCCTTCAGAAACAGGATAAGAGGGGAGGGGAACAAGCTCAGATATTATAACACTTCTAAACTCTGGCTTGTGCTAACAAGCATATATGTAAAATGAGTCAGAATGCACCAGACAAAAGGAAAACCTAAAGAGAACTTTCACACTGAAAAGCAGTCAATGGACAAAATGGAATGTACTCAGGAGCAGAAATGTAAAACATGTAGAGAAGCAATAAAAGCTCTACATCTGCCCTGCCATCGGCTCGCTGGGTCTGAGTCCTGGTGCCACCCTGACCGCTGGGTTTTGGGCCATAACGGACAGCGTGGGTGCTGGACTGACCGGTGCTGGGTAGGGGGAGATCTCCGACGCAACAAGTGGCACCATCGGGACCTCAGCAGCAGCTTTCACCTCCTGCCCAGTGTCTGCAGCAGCATGGCCAGGCTCTCTCAAATCCAACACGGGAACTTGTTCCTCAGGGAAAGGTGGCAAGTTGAATTCACTGTCACCCTGTTCGAAAGGGACAGAGGTGTCTGGAGTCCCTGCTGATGCGGAAGAAGTAGGAACATATTCCTGGTAAAGCAAGTTGCGCAATTTCTCATCGAGGCTTTTTATGGTGTTGTCAACGAAGTCCACCCGGGGTGGCCCCTCTCCATCGGACTCAGCGGTGCTGGGCTGCTGCTGTTGCAGCAGGCTGATGCCCACGCCGGCACAGGCCACAGGCTGCGCCTGGGACAGCATAGCGTTCTGCTGGGACGCAGCCACCGTCACCTGAGTAGGGCTCTGGAGCTGAGACCCTGCCAGAGCGAGAGGATCGGTCGTGGCAGCTGCAGGAAACGCCTGGGTCATGAAGGAGTGCTGCACCATGCCGGGTGGGACGGCCTCTGGTAAGTGAGGGACCTGCGCTGCAGGCTGCCGCTCCAAGACGACGGCATCCGGGAGCACGGGGAGCGGGCAGAGCTCTGCTGCCTTCGCCGGAGCTGCTGGGACCGACTTGTGCGGCCCAACACTGCAACACGCTATCTCTACGTCAGGGACACACGTGCCCTCGTCGGCCTGCGGCTGCAGGTGCTGGGCAGCGAGGAGAGCGTCGGAAGGCTCCTCCGGCAAGGCGGCAGGGGGGGCAGGGATGCCTGGCTGGACAGGCATCGCTGCCTTCAGTGGAGAATACTCTGGCTGACCTCCGCTAGCAGCTGCCTGCTCTGGGATGTTTGGAGCAGATCCTGGGAGGGTCGGAGCTGAGAACTCGGCCTGGCTCGGCAAAGCAGTGGACGATGCTGTGGCAGGAACCGGTGCCAAGGGTGGGGAGGGTCTCACAGGGCTGTCACATACACCTGCTGGCAGGGGGAGTGGTTGACCAGCTATGACACCGGGCAGATCCGTCACTGCAGAGCTCATCTGATCATCTGACTGCTCCAAGTCTGGAAAGTACACAAACACCAGGTTAGCTGTCCTGAGCCACACCGTGAGAGAAAGTCACCACAAAGCTTCCCGTCTGGCCACAGCCATAGCCACGTCTGACCATAAGGCCAATTAGTGCCTCCCGTCAGAAAGCAATGGTTACACAGGACAAATTAGGGCCTGAAATGCACTAAATTGCATTATGCAATTTATTTCACTTCTGTTATGCAAAAATATCTCTGTAAAATGCCACTGCTTATGAAAACAGCAGTGTCTTATACTTCAATTACCTTATAGCGTAAGGCAGAGTTAACACACCTAGCGACTGTCCTGAAACTCATAAACACTCCTACTTCAGTTCAGTATCAGAAATGCTCTTAAAATCCATGACTTAGAAGAATTTATCATTTTCTTTTCCCAATTAAATGAAAGAGAATGATTGCAGCTATGTCAGAACAGAAGACAGATGCTGCAGCAGCGAAGAGAAGGCAACAAGAAGTCTGTAAATACCTGGCCCTTCGGACTGCTGGGTACTCTGAGCTACCGACGGAGAAAATTCTGGCGCATCAGTAGTGGGATTTTCCACAACGGGACATATAATAAACCACCTTTTTCCAGTGTGCAAAACTAGAGGTAAAAAAAAAAAACAATAAACAGAAACACACAATATTTCCCATTAACTCCAGATCATCTCTCAAGACCTAGTCTTAACACCTATGGTTAGAAAGGAAATAAGAATTTACACAGCATGAGCCAAGATTAAATCAATGGTGTGAGGAGGGCTCAGAGCTCAAACAGGTTTCCATAATCCCTGGTTGTAAAAACAACTCAGACTTGAGGCTCTGTTTCTGCAGGGACAACCCATGGGGAGCTGTTAGATAGCTCAGGCCTGAGTGGCCCTGTAAACTGAGACTACCAAGGCAGAGCTGCATAGATGAAAGAACCAAAACCTGGGTTAAGCCTTGAATTCCTTCAACAGGTACTGTGCTTTGAGGCCAAATCAAACCAGTATTCAGCTGACCAAAGTCAAACCAGAGGGTTTCCATTTGGCTTCCACGGGCTAGACAATACAGAGATATGCAAAATAGGGCACAGAGAAGTGAATGTCCCCCATGAAAGATAAGGGGGAACATTGCTAATGACAAAGGCCCCAGGGGGTATCCCCCACTCAGGCACAGCCCTGCCTGTTGTCACATAGGTCAAGGAACAATAACCCTAAGATTCGGGCTGAGTTGCTCCTGTAACTACAGAGTGGACCGGAGAGGAGACCCTTTCCCCTTGGCCAGGATGGCAAGGAAACATATCGAGAGTCCTAAACTGGATGTGTAAGTAAATATTTGATATGCTTTATGTTTGTAGTTGCAGGTGATTGACTAACACTCAGGTAGTATTTACTGTACTTGGAGAATTTTGTGAATTGCCTTCAGGTAGTAACATGAGTTTTGTGACACCACTGTTGTTGTAACTCTCTTCCCCTGCTTTGTGAATCACAGAATCACAAGGTTGAAAAAGACCATTTAGATCATCAAGTCCACCCTTGTTCTTGCAACATTGCAGTCAGTAACTGTGGTGTTGGCAGTAGTGGATTTTGTGAATCTCTCGTAGTTGCAATAGTGCAGTCTTACTTCTAAACTGCAGTAATACATTTCTCCATTGTATCCATTCAGCATACAATAGTGATGTGCTGAATCTGAACGTGGTGCTCAAACACATTATTTAAACCCTGCTGTTGAGTGTCTTTTTGTCACAAGTGGCTCCTAATCTGACTCTAGTCCCCGCTGAAGGAGGACAATTGATGCCTCCAGATTCTGCTGCATAATTTAAGTTCCTTGAATTATATTCTTTTTTACTTGAAAATTTATTTTAACAATAAAAATTTGTTGATTCTGTAAAATTTATAAAACTTAGCTTTTCCATGTTGGAAGTCTTCTAGCTAGTATTTCCCTCCACATCTCATCTGAAAGCCTGGCATATGTAAGCAGCAAACCAGAACTATACACACTGAAGCTTTCATTAGTAGAAACAGAATTTTTTTTTAAAATAGGTGTCCTGAGAAAATTATATTATATTTACAGGCAAAAAAATGAACAAGGTTTTTTGAGAAGAAAGTCTAGTTTGAAGGATTCCCAGGTTCTGCACTCAAACAGCCAGGTCAGCTCTGCAAAATTCAAGGTTGCTGAGAGCAGGCACCACTGTTATACCTGTATTTCTACATATCCACAGCAGTGCCTGAGGCCAGGCTGGATGGGGCTTGGAGCAACCTGTGCTAGTGGAGGGTGTCCCTGCCCATGCCAGTGGGTGTGGGGTGGGGCGGTCTGAGAGCCCTTCCCACACAAACCAATCTGGCTTCAATGGTTCTATAAGTTTCCAGCCACCAGTAACTGAGGCATTTCTTCCTGAACCCAGCAAACTTCTGCATAAACTTGTGGCTGCCTTAGAGCTGGAGATCAGGTGTGTATTGAAAGGCAGTTACCGTTCTGTTGATAGACAGGTGTCTTCATCTGAGACTGACGCTTCTCCTGTTAAAAAGCCAAAGAGAAAACAATAGAACTAGCTGTCTTGTATCAACAGAGAGGAGCAGCACTCCAAGGAGCACTCACATCACAAGCCTTGCTGGAGTAACAGCACTATTTTTCTAGTCAAGAAGCTTTCTTTTTCTTTAACTTAAGTTGTAAAACTGGCTGTTATGAAAAAGGACTCAAACTAGAAATCTTAGTATTTAACATGTCTTACCTCATTCATTTCCAGTCTATCAGTATCTTGTTGGGGACTTGTTCCCTGATCAGAACTCCTTTCTCCTTCTGTATCTTCACTGAGCATATCTTCTGCTTTGTCAATAATATCTTTCATTTGTTCAATAAATGTCTCTTTTTCGCTCTGCAATATGAATTCATTCTCTACCTGTAAGGCCACATGAAAATCAAGGGGAAAACAGTAACATTTCCATTAATACCCCTGAACACACATAAGAATAAGTTGGCTAAAGCAACTTGGTGCAGTAGGACTCTGTGGGTAACCAAATCCTCAAGTCTCACCATGTACGTAGCAATTTCCTCTGGCGCATCACCATCCAAATCAAACTTAAAAGTCACCATTTTGTGATTGTGTGTTTCAAGCTGGCACTCCACCATCTTATCCCCTGTGTTACAAACCTGGAAGCAAAGATCAACAACTGTTACTTCTGGCAAAGCCAAAGGAACCCTGAAGTTACCCTCAAAGAGGTTGTACTTGCATTTAATATGGTCAGTTTTGGTCTGCTGGACTTCTCCTGGCGTGAACGAGCACGCGTTGATTTCTTATGTTTCTTTGATGACTTTCCTTCTTGTTTTCCACTCCCCACTGATCCTTCAAAGCTGTCACTCATCTCTTTACCTGAAGCAACATCCGGACTCATGTAGCTTTGTAGGAGAAAGGAAGAAAACCCAAACTAAGTAACAAAATAAAGCCTGTCACATGTGATGGGGTTACATATACGTAAGATACGCAACAGAGAATATACTCCACACTGCCTGAGTTCCTGTTTTGCCAAGGGCCTACTCCTGCTCATCTGTGCTGGGAAAAAGCAAGCAGTTGGTACAGCATCCTCTAAGAGGCTGCTGCTCCTCTCTGCAGTTCCTGTGGATCGGAAATGTTTATCCCACGTTATTACAGATGACCAACTAGCAACATGATATTTACAGCAGCCCAAACAGTAGCTGCTAACAACCTTATTGTAATATGGCATGTACAGAAAGCATCAACGTGCATGTAATTTGCAGAAAATTGTCAGAGGTTCATAAAAACCATGTCAGGAAGGAACCTGGTAAGGCCATCTGGCCTATTTAGTACATCAGCTCCATCTGAACAAGTCAGTACAAATTTACCTGTCAATGACTCGTGAATTTTGCTTTTGTTTCAAAGGAGCACAGAGCTGGGTCTCAGGGTTATTAATCACTAATTCCAACATCAGTGTGACCTTGCTGTCCCAAAAGTGGGATGTGGTTACCCATGGTGCCATATGCAAATATTGTGTCCTAAAAAGCCACAGCCTTGGCTGCTGTTGTAAGCATACCTTGAAGCATCTCAACACACAGCTCTCACCAACACACTGCTCCCCGTAACACATCCGGGGAAAGATGGTTACAGAAGGGGATACAGCACACCCAGTTTGTTCCCAAAGAGGGGATAAACGCTACGTCCAGTTACCCCAGGGCAGCATGCTTTTAGAGACATTCAGCAGCACCAAAGCCTGGAACTGTACCACTGGTTACCCTTCATGATGAAGTGAAAGCTGTTGTACATACACCCATGCTGGGATGCACAGAATTGTTAAGAGAGGCCCATAGCATACAACACTGGTGGCTTTCTCCCTAGACGAGCACCCTCCCATCCATCTAGTGACAGGACGAGAGGGAATGGTTTCAAATTGGAAGGGAATAGATTTTAGATTGGATATTAGCTTCCTAATATCCATTTCTGCGCTCTGAAGGTGGTGAGTCACTGGAACAGGTTGCCCAGAGAAGTGGTGGCTGCCCCCTCCCTGGACGTGTTCAAGGCTAGGTGGGACAGGGCCTTGAGCAGCCTGATCTGGTGAGAGGCATCCTGCCCATGGCAAGGAGTTGAAACTTGATGATCTTTAAGGTCCCTTCCAGCCTGAACCAGTCTGTGATTCTATGATTCTCTCCTGGCCAGGTCCCGCTACTCCTTCTCTAGAGCCAGGCGTTTGGCCAGGCCTTCTAACGGCAGAGAGGGAAGCAGCCTCTGGAAAGAAAGCATTTCTTATGGCAAAGAGATTGTAATGATACCTTTCACAGCTCTGTGACAGAGTTTGGAGTTTGTCCTGTATTGCCGTCTCCTAAAATGTATGAAAAAGCCACGTAAGTAAATGCAGTAAATTAGCAGATCAAAAACACCCTTAAGAAAGACTTTGATGTTGAGACAGCAATCCCCAACCATCCTGTCTAACCAATTCCTGGAGCTGACCCCAAAACCACCCCACTTCACCCTCCTGACATTACTTCTGTCCCAAGCGTCATTATCTGAGCACAACCCCTTTCTGCTACATTTGGCTTATTGTGAAAGTTTCTGGAGAAATTACATATGAAATATGAAAACTCAATTCATCACATAAACCCTCTGACCTTGCATTGTATCATCTTTCTCTCTATGCAAGAGGAATTTTCCCTTTGAGGTTGTGATGCCAAGACAGACATCGACAGTGTGACTTTCGCATCATGCATGTCTCATTTGGTGGGACATGGGATGACGATGCTACTCGCCCCACTGCAACAAACTTACCAAACATGTACAGACACACACACACCTGGGCACATATATAGCTGCATATGTATAGACACAACCCAAATATATTTCCATAAATATATATAATTTTTATATATTTATACAAATGACATGTATATAAAAGCATATATATTTATTCAAATTCTATATAGATATATAAACATTATATCTATATATTTATATATGAACTTACAAACATACGTCTATAAAATCCTTTTATAGACACCCAGCTAGAAACAAGCCCCTTGAGTGTCATCCCTTCGTCCTAACACAAAAGCAGTTGGCAGAGTAGAGTTAAAAGCTCAGCAGTTAACCATCCAACCCTGCTCATTGCTTACACCACATGTACACCATGCCAAGCTGGACTGCAGTTTTAGTAAAACTGCAAAATTAATGAACAGTGAGAACACAGACATAATGTATCTTGACATTTTCGTCGTGCACTTGATGAAGCGCCTTAGAAAATCGCATTTGCCCGATGGGTTCGGATCAGTTTGGACGCAAGCACTGCCACACACTGGCATGACAGAGGAGAGAAAGATGTTATGGCAGAGTAGCCACAAAATGCAGCATTTTGAATATGCAGAGATGTATACAGGCATGAAACTCCTCTGAGAGCCAGGAAAACCTTAGCAATATATGTCATAAGATCAGTGCGGGAGGCAGGTTGATCAATTTGAGCATCCTATGATCATGGCTTGGCTTAAGTAGAAGGAGAGGGGAGATAAAAGGTGAGAATGAAGTTGGCAAAGCTGTGGTTAAATGCTCCTCAGGATACGATGAGGTGACAGGATGAACATGGGGCTCAGTGGGCACCAGTTTCTCAGTGAAACAGGACAGCGCGTATCCCCCATCTTATTCCGCACAAGAACAATGAAGGTTATTCGTGTTTACAGAACCTCCAATGGGATGGACCCTGCAGCTTTGCCATTGGCATTACACCTGACATGAGCCGTGCGCACCGAACGAGGACGGCTGGAGGAGAAACACTGAGACAAGGGCTATGCCTGACACAGCCAGGCCTGATGGGGGGGTCTGAAAGGGAAGCACTATAGCCTGGTTCTGAGACTTCTCCTGCACCTAAGCCAGAGGACACAACAACTCGACAGGAAATGTCCTGCATCGCAGTGCAAGTATTTGACTGCTGCTAGAAGGGGAGGCAAAACGGGAGGGTGGAATCTAGGTGAGCATTGGCAGCATCCTTACCAAGCATCTTCTGGCACGAGGCCGTGCCTCTGAGAGTATCCACAGGTTGCACCATGTGGTCAGGGCATGTGACACGCACATGATGGCGTGGGGAAATACCAGAGATTTAGTTGAAAAAGATGGAAAATGTTAGTTTGGGAGGAAAGGCAGCTCGAACAGAGCACCTCAAGAGAAACAAATCTGGATGCAGAATTGCCAAGAGACATTTGCATTCAGAAGCGGAGAACAAATGAGACTTATTTACTGAAATCCAGTAGAAACGCCAAAACTTCTGTTTTGCTGTGCTTGTGGAGGTCTATCAAAGAGTTGAGAAGAAGCAAATGTTCCATGACATTCTGCCAAGATTGAAGGTTAAACAATTATGGCAGTGGAAAGAAAAGTCAAAATAGTTGAGAGGAGGAGTTGGAAGTTTTATAAAGAGAATATAATGCATCTTGCTTCTACGATTGCTGAGAGTTGGGAACGCCTACGAGCATCTGGAGAACCAAAAATCCCAGGGCTAGACAAGACTTTGGGCAATGCAGGAGGATTCAAGGCAGAGTAAAATGGGAATAAGGCTCGAGCTGAGGAGCACAAAGAGCTTTTACATAGAGAAGAATCAGACTGTGAAATCGTTTCTGAAGACAAATGATGGCTGGTTGCACAAGTGCTTGAGACATTTAAAACAAGACCAGACAAAACACAGATGAAGGTCTATAGAACAGCTTCTTACTGACCTACAGCACTTCAAGTAGCTTCCTAGTTCTGTGTCTGTGCTCAGCTATGGACAGAGAGGCACTAGGTCCTGCTGCCTCACTACTTTTCACAAAGTTTGACATGCAGTTTCCAGATCCATCTGAAACAGCCAATTTTTTGCTGACCCAGAGCTGCCGGCACCTAGGACCTGTGGCTCTGTACAGTGAGCGGGGACAACCTCCCTTGTGAAATCTGCCCATCATTTCACAAAGGAGTAAGAAGGAAGGTTTGGGGTGAAACTGGCGAATCACTCCAGTGGAAACAGCTCTACCTCTTGAGATGTCTCAGCGACTGCCTGGACAGCTGAGCAGGGTGCCGGGAGCTGCTGACCCAGCGGCTGGGAAAGCTCAGGCTGAAGCTGCAGCAGACCAGAAGGCTGAAGAGGCAGACAGTGATCTATGGGGACAGGAGGACTCGCCGCAGCAAGGCTGCTGTGAATCTGGGGAACGCCTTCGGGAGCGACGCGTGGAGGCAACAGTTCAGGCTGCAACTGCAATGGTGGTGACATGACTATTGAGGGTTGCACAGGCAGCACAGGCACCTGGGCTCCAGCTTCCAGAGTGTACTGTGTGTGTCCGGTCATCTGCTGGAACGCAACAGACAGCTATTAAAACAAATCTCTGCTCGGAGCATGTGAGACTTACACAACTAGGTACTAAAGCCACCAGAGCATGCAGAGAAAGGATTCTAGTTCTGCACCGAGACACGGCGTGCATGGTCTCTGCTGGCAAAGGTAACCACCGAAGAGGTTAAGCCTGCTTTGAAACAACCACATAATCCAAGGACTCTTCCTATAGAATCATGACAACATGCTGCTCAGGCACTATTTAATTTGTAGAAAGCAAGCCATATTTGACTAAGAAATTAAAAACACAGATTAATTCACTGCCCTGAACAGTCTGCTCTGCTTACAACAAGCCTACCACAGTGTCCATGCAGAGAAAAAAAAATCTTCTCTACCCATAATCCAAATCAGGGTTGTTTTTTTTTTTAAATTTGCTAAGTATCCATAGAACCAGCAGCCAGTCCGGACAATACAATTCACTTTTTTAAATTACTGAATCTATACCAGCATGCTACAGAACACATTGTTTTCCACTTAGTTGAAACGTTTAAGGCACAACTGAGCTCCTGACATACTAAGGACCAAGGTCCAATCCTACAAAGACAGCCCAGGGAGGAAAGTTTCATTTATCTCAGCTGATTTCTTCAGAGCATTAAAATAACTCCCCTGCGTAAACGTGTTGTGGGAACCGGACCGATGCAATCAGACTCCAGCTACCTTAGAGACCACGTTGTTATTCTGCAGAACAGTTCTGTCGAGTTGGACATTTAAGAACAGAACGTTCCCCTTTTAGGCACATCGTGATTTTTTTTTTTTATCATGGAGACTGAGCTTGTGAGAAGAGGGGAAAGGAAAATATGCCTTTTTCTTTTTAAAAAAAGAAGCTTTTTAGTACTAGGTAAAACTCTTGCCTAATTTTTAGTCTTTTTGAGTATTATCACCTAGAGATTTAGGCTACTCAGAATATAGTTTTAAAAAACATCAAGGCTCGGAGGAGAACTAGGCCACACAATTTTGTTACCGCATGCTCTCTGCAGGTCCTGGATATGAGCCAAAACTATTATTCCAGGTTTTAACATGGATAAAATTAAAAGACATGATCTGCTTTGCGACACACAGCAGTTACACAACTGCCCAAGTGGAGGCTGTCAGAACAGCGACTGTGGTGTGCACCACAGAAGGGCAATGATTTGGGGTTTTATTTGAACAACGTGTATCACATAACTAGAATAATTCACAGAACATGTCAATTGTGTAATTTACCTGGGAAAACCAAACTCTGGGGTGCTAAATGTCAAGAGTGCTGCACTGGGAACCCTTGATTTACAGAAAGACCTGTCCACAAACTGTACTTGAAAACAAGGAACAATGTATTCTTGAATATCTATCTGCACTCATCCATTAATGTTTCTCAAAGCTATGTTTTATCCTAAGAGAAAAACCACCAGGCAGTTCTACCATGCATATTCGATAGACAGTGATGGTGTTTGGGCTGTTGGGAGTATCAGTTCCTTAAATCTGGTATTTGCCACGATTGCTGCATGTCCAGGGACCGATTCACTTCTCTCTAACACTCATCAGAAACACAATGGCTAATGTGCTCAGCAGTGAAGTCTCAGACTCTGCACTGCTCACAAACAGCATTTCTGGACCAAGAGAACTTTAGAAATGATCTACTACCCTGAACATAGCACAAGGTATGACAGGTTGAAATGGTATGTGATGAATTTTAATCAATGCATTATGGCAAAGCAGTGTAGCAGAACACAGATTTTCAAGAATTGCTATTATTAAAAGACCTAGTGCTCCCTCCTGCTTGGGTCAGACTGTGTTTCATGTTGTCGTATCACAGACACAGCAACAGAAGTATTTACAGACTGTCAGCAAGTCCTGAACCATTTCCCTTGTAAATAGTGCCAGTATTGGAAGCTCTGCTTTCTGCTTCACTTCTTTTAAGGGGGAGTGGGATGTCATTCTTGTCTGACAGACTCTTCCACACAGCTTTTGGAAGTCATTATTCAACAGCTGTTTTCCATTACTGTTTGAAAGCAGTTTTACACCAAAACAACCCTCTCACCTCTGTCAGCTGGCCCACATTTGGCCAGGAGTGCACACCACTCCACGCACTGCGTGAAGGCATCAGCAGGGCTGCACGGCCACTACCACGGCTCGGACTGTTCTCCTGCTGCAGGGGAATGACAGCTCAGCCTTGTCACATTTGAGGAGAAGAGGAAACTCAGATGGGCTCTTGTCTGCTCACTGTCCAAAGCTTGTTAAGTGTACCCTCTACAACCTTGAGTCTACTTGCCCTGAGTTAAGACTTCACCTGCTCTAGTGACCACACTCAGAACTAAGGTCAAGATGTAAAAAAAATATCTTAAGAGAAAAGAAAAGCATGGTCAGGCATGGGACCAGGTGGCCCAGAGAGGCAGTGGAGTCACCACCCCTGGAGGGGTTCAAAACACGTGTAGACATGTCACTCCAGTCCATGACAACCACGGTTGTATTGGATAGACAGTTGGACTCGATTTCAGAGGTCTTTTCCAACCTTAAAGATTTGATAATTCTATGAGAAAGACCTCCCCAGCGCGTGCTTACAACAGAGCGAGCCCCGGGACCGCCTGCGCTCAGTAACCGCCCGACAGTCCAGCACCGACACCTCCCACACCCGGCAGATTACCTGGTGACCAGCCCCAGGCGCAGGCAGCGTCTGTTCTGAAGGATGAATAATGCTCGGCTGAAGCGACTGAGGAGGTGGAGGTTGCTGCGGCTGGGACACTGCTTGCGTGCTCTGCGTGTGATGGGGAGAGGGCGCTTCACTCTGAATGATCTGCTGGAAGGTGGTCTGGTACATCTGCTGCTGCGGGAGCTGGGCCACCCCGTGATGCGGCGGCAACGCCGGCACTCCCGGCGGAGCCACAGCAAGCAACGGTATCGTCGCAGCCGACATATTTGGCACTATGGTTTGGCAGGGTAAGACCAAAGAAGCCACGGTTGTGTGAGGAAGGTTGACGGCCTGCATGGGGAGGGCAGGGCAGTTGGGTGCCATGGGCAGGGTGGGGTTCATGGGTAAAATCATGGCTGGAGCGAAATACTGAGAAGGAGCAGGTATGGGGGGCACGTTCGCAGCAGGTATATCAGAGAGGTTTGGAGGAAGGCTGTCAAGTCCTGCCAGAGGAGTAATTGCAGGAATGACAGGAAACTGAGGAATCTGAAAAAAATATAATATCACATAAATTGCGAGTGCTTTGGCTGATGGTACAAAGCTGTTTCGTTTGCCACACAAGTACATAAATATCACCCATGCTGTGATGATAATTATGTCTGTCTGTTAATCACTTCCATTCATTTTATTACTGTTTATCAACCTCAGAAAAAGTGATTTACGCTTAAATCATTTGAGAAGTAGTAAATCATTTTTGGGGGACGCATTTTTATACCTCAGAAGCTTAAAACCATGTCTACCACCAGACTGAAGCCTTCAAGAGATGTACCAATTAAAATCTGCTTTCATTTGAACCAAAACAAAACAGAATTGGACCAGACAAAATGCCCATCTCTGCCATGCAAAACTCACTACAACAATTTAACCCTCTTGTCTTTGAACAGGTTGGCTGCATCCCAGGCAGTGCAGATCATCCCACGAAAGGGTTTTTACAACCAAAACCTCCTGGTGATGTAGCAGACCATAACTCCACTAACACCATGGAAGCGGCTTGAGGTTTCTCCTCAGTCCAAGCCGCTACGCATGACAGTGGATGGCATTAGCAAACACTCCAAGAGCGCCAGCAAACCCTTCCAGGCCAAGGAAAGGGTCTGTGTCCCCGCTAATGAAAACACAAACAGGGCTGAGAGCTCAGGAGGGGGGCAGGGTGAAGTGGGAAGCTCAGAAACAAACAAACAAAAATACCCAAAAACAAAAGCAAAGATGGGCAATTTCTCATGCTTTAAAGCCTGGAATGGGGAAAAGTGTGCAAAATCCACCCCAAATACCCCAACCTACAACCAACCATCCAACCAGTTGTTGCAGTTCTGTAACCACCATTAACCCATTCTCTGGGTAGCTCACAGCATACCTCACAAAGGAGATTTTGGCTTCACCCAACAAAAACAAGTAGTGAAGAAAAGGAGAGGAATTCTGTATTCTCAGAGGAAAGCTGTATTCTCCTGGACCAATTACACAGGCATGCATTCACACCAGCCCCACCGGAAATCCCGTTAATGATTATCTGGAAAGCTTTACTCCAACAGGTGTATTCAGAGGCATTTTCAGAGGTGTTACCTGGGAGGGGGCCACCGGCGGGAGCTGCGGCACAGTGGAGATCTGAAGGGGTTTCAGAGGCGTGCTGCTCGCGGGCACCGCAGCGGGCTGGGGCTGGTACGGGGGCAGCAGGTGGGGTGCCGGCTGGAGGGGGCACACGGGCTGGTTGCTGAGCACCTGCTGCAGGGAGGTTTGCTGCGACATGGGCTGCTGCTAGGGACACAAAGAAGAACAAAAAAGAGGGATATAGCCTGTGTACCGTGGAAGAACTGGTTCAGTGGGTGCCTCACACCACTTCAAGCTGCTCGGAGCAGAAGTGTCGCTTCCTTGGTCTGGGGGAGAGAAGGGACCTCCTGACGCAACCACCATACAAGAGCCCATGCTTACAGCACACCTGAGTGTGAGATATATTACCTGAAGAGACAAGACATCTTCCTTATGAGGACAGGCTGAGGGAGCTGGGTCTCTTCAGCTTGGAGAAGAGGAGACTGAGGGGTGACCTCATTAATGTTTATAAATATGCAAAGGGTGAGTGTCAGGAGGATGGATCCAGGCTCTTTTCAGTGATGGCCAGTGACAGAACAAGGGGAAATGGTTCCAAACTGGAACATATAAAGTTCCATCTTAATATAAGTAGGAACTTTTTCACTGTGAGGGTGACAATCTACTGGAACAGGCTGCCCAGAGAGGTTGTGGAGTCTCCTTCTCTGGATACATTCAAGGCCAATCTGGATGCATTCCTGTGTGATCTAATCTAGGTGATCCTGCTCAGGCAGTGGGGTTGGACTGATCTTTTGAGGTCTCTTCCAGCTCCTAATATTCTGTGATTCTGTGATTCTAACTGTCTTGGGAAGGTTATCTGTAATGACTCCGAGTCTTTAAATCCCAGAGATTGTTCTGGTTGGCCCTGTAAAATCCCCACCTGCTACATTAAATATTCCTATTATGCTGATAGCACACAGCTATTTTAGGCTACATAACATTGTAGGCATTCAATACATAACATTTATTATCTGAGACACAAATAAACCACAGTAATTACAGCAAAACCTGGATCCCAGTTATTTCTGAGGTGCTGCAGCAACACCGTGGGAGCCAAAAGAGCAGCTTTACCCTCTGAGGGAAAGCAGTGCTCTACTGGCCTGCCGGCTTCGAACAGCAGAACAGAAAGGAAAGCTGCATTAGAGCTGAAAACAAGCAGTAACAAACTTCCAAGGCCTCCTACTTCATCTCCTCTAATGCTGAAAGTGCTGTTTAAAAAAAGAAATAATAGAAATCTTCTGTCTCCTAAGCTTGGCACTGAGGAGCTGAGCTGGCACCAGGCTGACCAGCTGGGGACAACCGGATGGGCTCTGCAGTACCTAAAGCTGTGCCCGATGGTTGAAATGGAGAGCCAAGCCTCATCATCTTTCATCCCCACCACTCCCACTGTACTAATCCCACTGCACAATGTCTTACTGTAATAATTTTGCTCTGCACTTTCTTAGTAGGAGAATTCTTCAACTGGAGTTTTTGGGCATTAATACAATAGAACCGCAGAAGATGCATCAAGGAAATAAGATGCCATCCACCCTGAAAGAGCTGATATTCAACTACTGCCAAGCCTCCAACGCTAAGATCACTGAACAAAGGAGTGCCTGGCCACTGGTGCCGTGCCTGGGGCTGAACGCACCCAACCCCACAGGCAGGGCAGGATGTGCTGGGGACAGCCAGAGAAACCCTGCACCACACCAGTTCAGTGCCTACAGCACTTATTGGTCTTGTCTGAGTATTCAGCTTGGCATATTAAAGAAAAAACCCAGTGAGGTGGCTCTGTACTGCAGTTTCTGCCACTCCAGGTTTCAGGAAAGCATTCCAAAATGGATGGGAATGGTGGTGCCGATGCAAATAAGGGGCTTGACAGGAGGCAGGCTGACATTGGTGATGGGACAGAGCAAAGCGGCCAAGATAGAGCTCACCTGGGGTGTTGGGGTGCCCTGCTCACCCCACTGAACAAGCTCTGCAACATGGGAAACTCCTGCTGAACCCAGCACAAAGGGGCAGGACAGCCATATGTGCCCGGTGCTGGTCAGAGCACCTTGCCAGTGTGCAGAGATGGCTCAGGTACTGTGGCATCCCTGCCCACAGCTAACACAAAACTGAGCACACTGACACAGGCTGCTCCATCTTGAGAAGGTCGGGTTTTCTACATGGAACTAAGTAGCTGCTCCCTAATGCCCCCATTTCAAATTCAACTTCTGTTTTTCAAAATGCTTCAGAGTTGGATGAGGCACAGGAAGGGGGGAAAAAATCCAAATTGATTATGCCAACTTTGTCTTGTTATAACCTTATCGTTATAAATGAACAGATACTCAAATGGAAAAAACCCCAAACCTAAAACCTAAAAAAAACCCTAAAAAACCAAAGAGGAGATACAACACTGATCCCACGTGTCCAAGCCATCGGTGTATGTTCATACCAAATTAAGTCATTTTATTCCATTCTGCAGATGACTTTTCTCACCCCGACTTGCCATCTCTCTGTTGACCTGCCCTGCTGCTCATTTACAGAAGACTGCAGAGCTTCAACACCCTCACGGCATCGTGCCCACAGACCCTGAGACCCCCAGACCTACTCCTGTCTCATGCAGGTGCTCTGGGCAGCTCCACATTCGAACTATCATCATTTTAGCTATTTCTGTCATTATGACATTGGGCAAAGTCAGTCTCGTACTGGGCTTCCTGGCAAGATAGAAAACAAAGACAGATTAGTTATTAAATCCTTCTATTGGGGACAGAATTATTTCGAGAGACAGCAATGCTGTGAGGAAAGGGCATGTGAAAAATTGAGTAAATTGGGCAAATATCCTATGCCAAACCAGCATCTACTCGCAGGGAAAAATAAACAGCACATTTTGATCTGTCAGCATAAAGCTCCAGAGGCTGCTCAAGAGAGCTCTGCAATGGGTGAGGTCCTCGATTTGCCTAAGTGTAAAATTCCTGTCAGTGACAGCCAGGGGATTATCCCCACTCATCAGAAAAAAAATGATACATGAGAAAACTTCCCATAAGCACATATTTGGAGGAGACCAACTTACACTCCTGCACCAATACTTTCAGAACAGGGAATGATAAAAAAGAGCAACCTGCTAATAAACAAAAAGGTTTGGAGAGGTATGACACATGCCAGTCAAAGCACCCAGACACTCCTCAGCCCTACCAACAGATCCTACCAAAGGCAGCCAAGTTTTGGGTCAGATCACATAAAATGAGCCAGGTCACAAAGTTCCATGGCTGTATCCCTCAGCCTGCTTCCACATCTGCCACAGCCTCCCCACAAGGCATTCTGTAAGTACCATCAAGGAACACAGGTTTGGGGGTAAAATGGCAATTCAGAATGGGCAAACAGCCATCCTGTCTGGAGCCAATTCAGAGAGAGACAGCCTCTTCTCTTGGAGGAAGAGTTACTGGCTGGATGCCCACCCTGAACTATGCTTAACACATGCACAATTCAAATCAGCACCATGGAGGAGTCCAAGACAACTGACACCACCCAACAGAGCCTCTTTCTAACCCTTCAGAAAGGAGATGCCAAATAATAACATAAAATCAATAAAAAACATTGGTTTTAAGGACCAAGACAGCCTATTGCCAACAGCTCAAGGTTTCCAGCTGACAGGGTTCAGCTACAAAGGAAGAACAGTCAACCTACACCCAGACATTCCAAGGTGTCACACGATGATTGTCCCCAAGCCTACTACTCTTCTGTCCCTTAAGCCCAACACCTTTTGCCTGCTCCCTCAGCCTCTCTGGAAACTACAGTTTGGAGAAGGAGTAGCAGCAGCCAAGCTCTCACCTGCTGACCAGCCAGCCCTGGCTGCGGCTGCCCCAGCTGCAACGAGGCGACGGTGGTGGGCTGGACGACAGGGAATGGCATCGTCGGCTCCTGGTAGTGCTGGGGCCGCTGGGACACCACGGCGGGCACAGCCTGAACCGGGGGGACGCCAGGCTGCAGGAGAAAAAGCAGTGCTTTAGAGAGAACATTGACAACCTTTCACCAGGAGTGCAACTGCAAGTGACAAGTCAGCTCTGTTTGAAACTGGGGCGGGGAGGGGGGGCATGAAAAGTTATCCACAAGGGATGGAAATGATTTCATCTAAAAGCATTGGCAAATTCCAAGTACCACAACCAAACTGCATCACATTTCTTTCTGAAACCAAGCATGTGGACCAGTAAACCCACCAAAGGCACGTACACAGTGACACTGACTGAGGATACACCCCTTAACTGGGTGAGATGGAAATTCAGCTCCAGAGTGATTATAATTTCATAAAGAGACTTTATCTTCCCAAAAAAGCAGGTAAATTGTGAAACGGATGACAAGGAAATGAATAGACATGAGAAACACATCAAAACCCCAGTGGAAGTAAAAGCAACAAAAAAGTGAAAATAAATTCAGATAAGATTCGCAACAGCAGCAGTTCTCTACAACTTCAGCTCAAAGTAATTTAAAAATAAACAGTATGTCAGACTGAGGCTCATAATCCTAAAAAACACGTACTATAGCTCCTGTTATGTGCTTGTTATCTCAGTAAATAACCTCCCAAATAAAACCAGGGATTTTGTTGGTTTCTTTTTTTTTTTGAAAACGGAAGGTTTTGACTCAAACCTTTGTTCCCTATGTTTGTTGAGCTTTTCAAATCTTAGAACTTCTTACCTATTAGTTATTGCAGGATAAAAAAAAAAAACCAAAAACAACATACTGGCAACCCCATCAGAAAACAAAAAGCTACAAGAACTGTTTTGCTTGTGACTAAAGGTTATCATCTTTCCGAGCCCTCAATCATGAAAAAGGTAATGCATTTAAGTTAAAATTACCAAAGCCTATCAACAGAAAGTATGAGTCTGCTCTATAGCTCAATTTAGTAATAATTAAACAAATAATCTGCTCAAGGTGTATTTGGTGAACCAGGAAAGAAGAGGGATACATCCCAGCAGCTGCACGCACATGAAAAGGTGGCTTCCACCACAGAGGAGCTGGCTACAGGTGCCAAGGACGAATTTATTTTTTTTTTCCCTTCAGGTAATGACAGTCATGTTGTGATGCATTCCCAAAACCCAGCTCATCACGTCTTGCAGACATTTTGGAAAATACAAAGTGAAACAGGGAAAACTATGCACTTCCCAGGTACCTGGGGTAAATCTGGATCAGCCCCAAAAAAGCTGTTGGTCTTGGACTTTATTGTTTTCTTAAGAAACAGGACAAAACAAATATTAATCTACCACCTGAGTACTGTTGCTTTGACTAGGCAGGCTGCTCCCACTGCTCAGGGTAGCTGCAGCAACCAACGTGCTCTGCGCCAGCACAAGCCTTCCCAGGGGCTGGGACCGCCCGGGCACATCGGCTTTTCCTTCATCAGAGGAATCAGAAGGTGGAACATCTTCTACAAGTCTTGCAGATCTCGTGCAGAACCACCATTCTTCTGTCTAATTACATACTGGAAAGATTTACGCAAGATAGGCAGGTTCTGCCACATGGCCTGCTGATCCGGGTCGAGGTGCCAAGTTGGCTACCTGGGGAGTGAGGTCCTTCAAGGGGCATCAAGACCTCAGACACATTTTGATCTCCACCAGATTGAAATAATCGGAGTAGGCACATCTGACCAGACTGCTGAGGAACCATTATGTCTGTGAGGTGTGGAGCAGTCTCCAGTGCCACCAGAGCACCTACCACTTTTCTTGACTACTGTGTTTTCCTCTCTGGGTTCTCCAGGAAAGGACATCGTGTTTTGAATCCAAGCCATGACAGGGTCACAGTGGCAGCGCAAAGCGGCGCGAGCACTGCCTGCCACGTGTAATAGGTGCAGGTTGGAACTGCAGCATGGTGCTACAGGACACGACGTGCTCATGTGGTGCCTCACCCTGAAGCACCTCAAGATTTATGTTCACTCGCGTGTGTTTGTTCTTGCACCAGTAGCTCCATTAATTGCTTCTAGTCAAGGTCATAACAGCATGACAAGGGGAGCGAGCGTGAACATCTGACTGGGCTACCAGCACCTGCTTTTGGAGCCCCAGTAACAGCCATACGCCACCGTCTCTGCACCAGATGAAATCCAAACCCAGCAAGGCAGCAGCTGGATGTCTGGGCTGGATGTTTGACCTTTGTCTCAACTGGAAGAAACACCGGACCGGAGAGGCTCTTGACCAAACACAGGAACAACAGCGCGCGGCTGCCCTGACAGCAAACAAAGCAGTGCTGAGATACGTGTGTGGGTTTAAGAGTAATCATTGCAAAGCTACCGAGGCTGTTCAACAACGGACTGACCATAAGCTTTTTTACTGACAGCACAACAGCTGTCCTGAAGCATTTCTTCCAAAAGGCAAGTACACTGAGACCCACACCATCCAGCAACCACACGCTTCCAATCACCTAGAAATATGACTCAGTCATATTACTAAGCAAATCACCAGCAGTAGAGCAGAGTGAGGAATATATAAAGCCCTGGAATCCACACCTCCTGAAAACAAGAGTATAAATGAGCCATTAAGCACGGTCTAGAATACAGAACAATTTCTAAAAGCTTTGGACTTACTCCTGAGGGCTGCTGGTAGTGCCCCAGCTGCTGGAGGCCATGGGGCACAGCCTGGCTCTCGCTCAGGGGTGGGCTATACACCCGCTGGATAGCTGGAGGTGCTGGGTCAGGCAGGGACGAGTAGATGACGCTTTGCTGGCTGCTTTGTGAGTCTGAATAAACAGTGGACCCCTGGCCACTGTCAAACGTGCTGTCAGCTGAAAGAACAGTAATTTTTTATTAAAACCTCAGTAACTCCAAACGTTCACATAATGATTTTAAAGCTAGGTCAACACTGGCTTATGTAATTAGTATTTTTACTACCCCAGCCTTTCTGTTATATAAATAATCTATACTACACTAAGGTTAATTTCTACATAAAACATGCACGCTGCTTCTCTTAAGCCAATACAATCCCCATAGATTTCTGTACATGATGGTATTTTGGGCACATTAATATTTCTTTCAAAGGTCATAAGGTTGACATTAAGAACTGCAGACATTTTATAGATTTGGTAGGATGAAAGGAAAGGAAACCCCAATTGTAATTTTCATGGCAGATCGTGGAGTCCTTTAGAGTTAAGATCTCCCAGGGATGCACTGGCTTTAACACCTTTTTTAATTAGTAGCACTGACAGTTTCAAAATTCTTTATACTGTATGCTTTATTAGTTCAGCAAATCATACCTTGTATGTTACAAAAATAGCTTGTAACATATATAAAGCTTAAAACTGAAAGAAAACTAACACAGCCAGGAAAAAAATGGTTTCAATTATAGCTAAGTTTATGTGCTATTTCTTTTTCTGACACTTCACGTATCTGTTCTTCTATATTATAAATAAGGTTTTGCTAATTTGGTTTTTATTCTTCTTTAATAGCAGAGATGACCTTTCTCCTCAGTATGCACAACCTATTCACCCAACTATTGCTTCCCCCCAAATTAAACTCACCCTCTATATATATCCAACTCATTTTTAAAAAGATTCAACACAGCCCTACTCTAAGTCAGCAGGGATTTCTGCCGCATACACGCTTCCATTTTATTACAAACAGTTATTTAAGGCCTCAAAGGAAAAAAAAAGTGTATGATAGTTAAGTGCTAACAGAAAAGCTGTGAGTCAAGCTCAGAATTTTACAGAACAATTTGTATCTACACTCAGGATGCTATTCATTTACAATTTTAGATTTGACCTCAGATTATTATATGAATTGATAGAGCAGTAATTTATAAACCTCATATCACTGTGAAAACAACTGACAGCAAATTGTTGAGGAGGAGCAGGAAATAAATTGGGGGGTGGGGGGGAGGGTCTGTTCAGTGTAAGATTGTGCCAAGTCATGTCCAACAAAACCATGGGAGGGACAAGTAGTCTCACTGAGCCACCAGACACAAAAGTCATAATTATGATGTTTCTCAAAGGAATTTGCATAAAATAAGTGTATGATAAAAAAATTAAATGCAATCATTTTAGGTTCAGGAAATAAAAAAGCCTTGTGAATTCTGCAGTGTTCTGAGAGTTACAGAGATACAGCCGTTTCTCACGTCTTGGAAAGGTTTATTTCCTTGTAAAGGGATGCTTTGGTTGTTGCAATATCTAAAGCAGATCTCTTTATACCAACTTATACAATACCTGAATTAAAGTCAGCTTTATCATTGTTGAAGATAATGCATCTTTAATTTAAATGTGCATACATAAAAACGCAGAACAGTAAACCAAACATTACCATAATTGTTTAGTACCAAAATATGTACATCAAATTTTATCAGAAAACACAGCTAGGAAATAATTCTCATAAAATTTCAGTTCTTCTGCGCTAAAAATATCTGGCAACATTATCACTCTCTACAGCAACCTGAAAGGAAGGTGTACACCAGGGAGGGGGTGCTTCCTTCTCCCAAGTAACTAGCAATAGGACTAGAGGAAATGGTCTTAAGTTGCATCTGGGGAGGTTTAGGTTGGGTCTTAGTACAGATTGCTTCACTAAAAGAGCAGTTCAGCATTGGAGCAGGCTTCCCAAACAGGTGGTGGAGTCACCATCCCTGGAGGGGTTCAAAATGTGTAGACGTGGCACTCCAGGGTAGAGTTTAGTTGACATAGTGGTGTTGGGCAGACAGTTGGAGACAGTGATCTTAGAGGTCTTTTCCAACCTTAAAGATTCTCTGATTTCCTTTGAGATGTTTAAAACCGTAAATAGGTAAAGATTTCACCACCAGAACTCAACTCGGTAAAAAAAAGTTGATTTTAGGCGATAGAAGCAGGAACAAGTTGCTTTAGGTATAAATAAAAACACCACTTCCTCACACCATGCTGAAGAGATAAGCCTGATGCTCAAAAATAACAGAAAGAGACAAGAAAGCCTAAGAGTTTCCTATTCAGAGCTGGACCAAAATCAGTGCCTGAATTAAACAGGAGAATTAAATCCACCTGTCTCAAAACAGCCTAGTGATCACCCCCGAAGCAGCCCCCAGCTAAATGGGAGGAGTTGGCCAGTCAGTGTTGATTTCTACCCCTGGACATTCATCACCACGCACACACAAAGCCAAGCCAAGACTTACACGCAACAGATGTGACGCTGGTGGGCAGGTTTTGCTGGAAGGGGTGCTGGTCTGCCTCAGGCTCCTCCGACTCCGACAGGACATGGTGACCAGTGTGAGAAAGGTAGGTGACCTGGACCTGCTGCGGATGTGGCGTCTTCAACTTCTCCAGACATTCAGAGTCCCGACGTTCCTCCAACTGCATCCTAGGCCAAATTCTCTCTCTTCTCCATAGTATCAGCGCTACTCTGTCACGTATTGACTTCGCAACTATCTTGAGATCATTTTCATGAAAAAATCCAGAGTCAATCTACAGAGGAGGCACAAACTTAGCAAGAGTATGCGTGCGTGGAGGTGTATGCACACGTGTGCATACACACACTTATTACTCAAATCTCTTCCTAACAACAGAAGCAGTTTGAGGTAACATGAATTACATATTTACTCCTCACAACAGCAGGATCTCAAGAGCTTGATTGTTTGGGGATTTTTTTAAAATATGTTTTTGTTATACATTTTAAAATATATTTTTTAAATATGACTTCTATCCCAAATATGCCAAATATATGTAATTTCTGAGACCTGAATATATACTGGATCACTGTATTGACCAGTTAACACCCACTGAGAGAAGAGCAATTCTAACTGCAGATGGGTTCCATTTTTTTTTGTTGTTCAGACTAACAGAATAGTCAAGAGTGGGGGAAAAAAATCTTTGAAAAATACTCTTTGAACAATGCAACTGGAGTAAACTGCACTACTCCTAAATCAGAATTTATTGCCTTAACCTTTCCAGTATACACAGCTTCCCAAATTGCTGTGCTTGACAAAGTCATGAAAGAAAACATGTTAACAGAATTTCATCTCTAACTTCTTTTAAATGGTAAAAGTCAGTTGGTATTGATTGACTTTTATAAAGAAAAAAGCCCATTATTGAGTCAAACGCAGACTGTTCATATTTGACTGGAAAGGTGACCAGACTTTCTCAGAATTCAAGTGTTCAACAGATAAAATGGAAATTCATCTTTATGCTATTTGCATAATCTCCTGCAGTGCAGGGTATGAATTTGACCCACCAAAGATTTGTCTGCTCTCTCTCCCTTCTCAACACACATCCTACAGATTTGGAAGCATACATATGCCTGAAAGAAATCTAGAGGTTTCCATCCTTTGCTCTTGCCCAAAGACAATTTTGCAGCCTAAGATTTTTTCTGTTAAAAATGAATAGGCACAAAGCAACTTAAAAGATGTCCACAGATGGGTATTTTCCACTGCCTATGCCCTCAGACCTCTCTGATGTTCCTGAACCAATGACCCAGCAAACACCAACAACTGAAGGAAGAACCAACTGCGGTGATTTAACCACAAACCCCCAATTCAACCACCACCACACAGGACCAGAGAACCTTGGATGGTATTAACTAACACACTCTGTAAACTCTTCATGACAAACCTCAAAAGGTAGGCTCCGAAAACCTGACACATCAACAGCTTATATCTAAACAATTCTTATTTCTGCATCGATATGTAGAGAACAGTTACAAGCTTATTGAAGACCTGCTGATTCACAGCACCCACTAGTGATCCTTTTTTATATATTTTTACATGAATCATTTCCTCTTCAAAACAAAGTATCACAACTATGGACCTAATAAGGTAGAAAACATCAAAATGCCAAATATTGCCCTAAATTAAAATACAAAATGTAACAGCAAGTAACTGTAGTAGAATAACTTTTTAATTAAATGAGTTCTGTACTACTACATTGCTCGAAAAATATTGGACCTGGTGCAAACTAACAGCAAAACAGAGGAGCCTGAATTTCTGCCACTAAATTTCAAATACATGGTGAACAGTCCAAGCAAAGTAAGGCAATGTGACCAAAACGAGTGCCCCTAAACAGAACAACAGTGGTGACATCATTAAATGTGATCTCTTGGGATTTAGGTCTCAATGGGAACTTTTCTGCAGGCACAAGAAAATTCAGACCCTTGACTCAGCGCTTGCTGATCCTATGACTCCATGGCATAGAAAACCTAAACAACTGCAGTAAAGACACCATTAAATAGGAGTTCAAGGTCTGTATAGCAAAACCGTAAAACCAGTTTTTCTAACAAAACTCCACAAGTTATGAAACTAGAGAAATTCAAGTTAAACTTAGCCATTAAAAACCCAAAGCTTATTCCTCACTGCAGTGTGCTTGAAACTGTTCCTACTAGTTTGGTCACAGAGAGGCTGTAAAAACTAACGGAAACGATGGAAAGAAGTGTTTTGAAGGATTCAGCTCAGGATATTTTGCAATTGAACTTTTAAAGTTCTCAAATTTGTTTCAAGCTGCTGTCTGAAACTAAACAGATTCCAAACAAATTTAAGACATTCAACAGCTAACAGAAACCAGCAAAATAGTTTTGAAAATGTAAAAGTAGAATAGACCTCTATGATCCTTAAGCTGTTTGAATGGCATTTCATGCATCTGGTTTCATACTCTGTAAACAACATTTTTCAGATATTAGTTCTTCCCCTGTTTATCCCCTTCCTGCAGCATTCAATCTGAATTCAATCCCAACAGCTTAAACTAGACACCTGGAGCAGGTCAAGTCAAAGTTACTTTACCAGACTCATTCCTGCTGTCCTTTGAGATTTATGCACTACTTTTATATAATACATTTTGTCAGGAGAAGTTTATTTTACCATTTCTTGTGCGACATCATCAGGAGTTTCCTTCTCCAGATCAAAAGTAAACTCAATGGCTCCATTATCTTTGGGTTTTCCTTTCAGTTTCTTAGGATCTTCTACCCAGAGTCTTAAGGCAATAGAGGATTTCCTACCATGGTCTTCTTCCGCAAGTTCCACTCTTACCCCAGTATCTTCAGCAAAAAAGGCATGGCTTAATAAATCTTTAATCTCATATCTGCAATGGATAGAAAGAACATTGAAATACCCCATGTCTTAAGCAATTTCAAAGAGGTTTGTGACAAGAAGTTGCTGTTAAAGGCAAAAAAATTTATGGTATGTTTAGCCTTCATCTGCTAAAATAATCCATGTTCTTAGCAACATGTAACAACTTAGCACAGTAAAACCCGTGTTACTAAGGGCCGCTGAAAAAGTGATGTTTCCTATTCCATAAAGCTTCAGCAGCATTCATACACGGTAGGCATGGACAGAAATGCAATTGCAGCTTTGTTCAACTTTTCTGGAGTATCTGAGGCTGAGGAGAACAAAAGAAAAAAAAAAGGTTTCCTCTGGATCATCAGCTGAGGTGCCTAGAAACAGTATCTGTTAGTTAGGAAATACTGATCAGCTGACACCTCATCTAGGACAGGCCAGTGTAAGGAGATTAGGTTTAAACCCACAGTTGGAAACAAAGCACTATTTGTCTCCATATCCAGAGGTCCACAAGTCAAGGGAATCTGCTGTAACAATCTACTAAGTCACGTTTGTGGTTGGACCCCCATGGCACCCGATGCTCCAGCAGAGGCTCCCCAGTGAGGTTTTAGGGCCAGCTGTGCCAGAGTGTGTGAGAATACTCCAGCTCCCATGTCCACAACAAGGCTTTCCAAGCTTATTCTTTGAAGTTGAGAAATTGAGAGACACAACAGCAGCTTTTATTCAGTTACCCTGACATTGCATGGCAGGAAAGCAGGTGATTATTTACATCTGTATTTCCACAGCACGTTTTCTCCTGCACCAGGAAGACCCAGAGGCCAGACCAAAAGTTCACAGACACCTTTGAAAACCCTGCATACATGCTATTTAATACAGGACTTGGTTACATGAAACAAACCTTTCTTCTTTATTTTTGCAAATGCACTCTCCAATTATCTCCTTAATCTCAGGATCAGTAACTTTCTCAAAGCTTGCTGGCTTTATACCCTGAAACAGAAAAACATTTCAGTTTGTAAAAGAATTACATTGTAAAAGATACATTATATATCTTAATTACCAAGTTTTTCCTACATTTTTCATTCAATTCAGCTCTTGGAATAACTTGTAGTTTGAAGTTGTCAGTCTTAGCACAGAACTGAATCACCTGTTTAAGGCTAGAGTTTATTTTCCACTTCAAAATAAGCACATGGATTTGTAAACGAACTCAGACATACACACAAAAAAAATCTCCCTTTTTCCTTACTAACCTTTGCAAACCTCACCTTTATATCCTGTGGAATATAAAGTCCATACTCAAGAAAAAAAAAAACACATCTAAACTTTCAAAATAACTTAGTTTTCTGAATTTTTTTTTTTTGCCTTAACTCTCAAATACTAAATGAATAAAGACAATTAGCTACGGTTTTCTTCAGAGAAAGGCGGCCACCCAACCACTCTCCTTGTCAAACAGTGTAGGAGCAACTAACAGACACGCAGTATCGGTAACACCAGTAACTTGTTCCTCCTAGCTTAACAGAGGATGTCCTGGGAGTACTCATCATGTATGTATGCAGCTATAGTTGACAAGAGTGGCAGTGCAAGGAGTTATCCTTTTCATTGGTGATGTTCAGCTTAAATCTCACACACACAAAATTGATTCCATTTTAAAAAATACATAACATCTCTACCTACATGAAAATTTTTACAAAATCAATGTGGGAACAGATGCTGCAGTTATACCCTATGGCTTAAGGACTTAAGTACAGCCCATGAAGTCAATAAGCAGAATAAAAAGGAAGCATGACTTCCTTTATTTGAAAAAACCTAAGCCCAAAACTTGATTAAGCACATTACTGAATGGGAATCGGAAATTTAGTTTCATTCAAATCCTTTTAAAGTTGCCCTTTAAGCACAGTAAATCATAGATCATAGAGTGTCAAACAGGGAGGTCTGATGTCCTGAAGAGTGGAAGTCTGGCTCACCTGATGCTGCCTTGGATTTGAAAAAAAAACAAACAAAAAAAACCAAACAAAAACACAAAACAATAATTATTTCAGAAAGTATCTACACTTCTTCACTGAATTTAGTCTGGAATAAATTGTATGGGTGAATTTCAACAACAATGGGCACCTTTGAGAACCTCTGAAATATTCCAGCATCAGTTTATACTTTTATCTTTTTATTAACTTCCTGTTGTCATTCAAGCCTCAGATTAAACATTAGATTTTAATTCATTTATTTGAGATCAACTAGTTCCTTTCTGGCTTAAAACTTGAGAATGAAATATTTAATTCACAAATTTTGGTGGAAAAAATGGAAAGCGACAGAATAGTCACACACAGACTCAGTTTCCTGCTTCCCCCTAGGCAGAGCACTAATTATTATTTCAAAAATAATAATTCTTGTGGGAAACAAAACAATCCAGACATGTGGCTGGCTGGCTGTCACCCACTAAACAGAATTATTTGCTTAAGCAAACCTAAACTTACCTGGGAGGCGAGGGTTCAATTTTGTATATGACAAACACATATCAGAATGACAGGGAGTGCCCAGCCCACCAAAGCCTGAGCTCGCTCAAGATGAGCAGAAGCATATGAGGGATTCTTGGGAGAGCTCTGATACTGGAATTAGAAATGAAAGACACCAGAAGTACCATTTTCAGCATGAACCCTCTCTACTCTAACACAGGAGCCTACCCAGCTGGGGAAGGGTTTGAAGAAACCTCCGGCAATTCACACAGGAAAGCAACAGGATAAATCTCTGCTTTCAAACACTCCTGGTTGCTACGGGAAACCGGTGATTTCCATCTTAGTGACACTTAACAGGAGTGGGTAATACAGACCATCACCTACTGCAGCTTCACGTTTACTGAAAAATATCCTGCAAACATGGACCAGTGTCAATTTAATCCAGGGGGGGCACACCCAAACAAAAATCCACCCCTCCAAGAAAGCAGTAGAGGTGACTTTCACCAGGCTGTCTGCAGAGCTCTCAGCTACCCTGAGCAACAAGCAGCTCACATGTCTACATGCTACTCAAGCTGATGTTTGCTTTCTATAGTTGCAGAGCAATGGGTCTCAGTACCAACTGTGCACACGAGAGGCAAAAAGCATAAAGCTCACTGCAGCATCTCTCGATTTAATTTTCTTTTTCAGGATTCACAATCTTCATTTACATCATTCATGATGAAACAGCTGGAGTGGAGCATGGGGCATCCAGAAGTTAAGCTTTCCCATAAATGGTCTTTTTAATAAATCTAACCTCTGGTTTTAACTTTACAAATTGTCTCCACAAAAAAAAAAAAAAAAAAGCAACTCCTCCAAACACCACTGGACCTTCCACATCTTTTGAAGTCACACCAACTTGTCTCCAAACATCTATTGTATTAATCTACTGAACAGCTAAGCTATGAACAGATGACTAAAACAAACAAGGATGAAACACGCAGTACTGAACAGAGCTGCTTCACCACGGGGTTTTCTCAACGCTACAGCACGCTTCTGCTTCTCACTCTTCATTAAAGCTCCAGGGCCATCTCGCTGAGGGCTGCAAACCCACCCTACAGCACCATGCCCTGAGGCTTATGGACCTCTGGTCAGCGATGGAGGTTATGGAAACACAGGTTTCTGTTTGCAATCGAAGGACTCAACTCATTCACACATACAGAAGACATCTGTCTTTCCACAGCATTCCCGAGGAAACATGGCACCAAAATCCAGGCTGTATTAGCTAAGGGGCTACCTGTGACAGTGTGAAAAGCTGTCTTGTAAAGAGAAATAAATTCAACACCACTGTACCCAAAACACAGGGCTAACTGGGTAGCATAAGGTGCACAGGGATGTTTATATCTATATAATCCTAGGGCAAAAGGAGAGAAGATCAGATCATCTCTCCTTTGACAGTTTCTCTGCCTCAAACAGCATGATTTATTTTTAGTTCCCCACACCCCTCAAGTTCCCTCACCATTCTTTCCGATTCTGCTTTCTGAAGCTAAATCCACTGCACTCCGGTACACGATACCGGAGTCGACAGGTAGGCACATACAGGATGTTAAAATGTTAACCTTTATGTTGGGAGCAAAACCTGTGGCCCTTGTTCTACAGAGATCCAAACATAGCTGCTTGTCATCTGTCCAGCAGCAGAACACACTTTTGGAAGAGCAGCACAAAACACTTTGTAAGATGCATGGCATACACCAGGCAAGTCAACATGAGGTCTGATCTACGGCAGCACCTAATTGTCCTGAATTCTCCCCAGAGGTGCCCACCTACCCTAGACAGAGTCTACTTCAGACTAAAGCTCCACCTCCCAACTGAAGGTAGTCTGTAGGTTCACACAGTTCCTAGGAAAGGAAACCACCTTTTATTTAAAAAGTGCTAAACCACATTTCCAACTGAAATTCCACTCTATCACACACTCTCTGAAGTCAACAAAGCAGAGAAGTTCTTGATTTGACAGGATTTTGCTCCCCAACACTCAGCAGCCAGATTGCTATATGCAATGATAAACTCATCACTGTTTCACCCCAAAATGGCACTTAATACTAATGCCATCCTAACAGGATTATCTGCAGCTCCAGGAGGTCTGAAACACACAAACCAGCAAAGCAGTAACACCCACCTCATGTCTCTATGGTTGCTGTGCTGCAGCTACGGAACTTACTCTATCTCTGCAAGCAATAGAGACAATAGACTGTGATGCCAAGAAACCTTCCAATAGAGTTATAAAAAGAGAATATGAAAGTGTAAACTGCATATGTAAAATGCAAGTAATACATTTTACAATATGTAAAACGCAAACCCAAATACTATAAACATGTAGATGGTTTTAAAGCACAGTTCTGTGCAGCTAAACCAAACAAGATCACTACGAAGGCCCAGCAGATACAGCCTGTCTGCTGTGCATCTGTAGGAAAACATTGGACTGGAGCTGTGTGGGAAGGGCACAGACCCTGACGTTGCATCACTAAATATCCCTATTGTCTACATTGCAATCACTTGGCAGAATGATTAAACACAAAGAAAAAAAATATCTGACTAAGAAAAACCGTCAAGTTATGCATGAAAAATGAGATTATGGCATCAGAATGAAGGTCACTGCAAATATGCTGACCAGGAAATCACTTCAAAGTTATCTGCAGGAGATGTGGCTTGGACCTGTTGCTTGAAAAAAAAAAAAAGTAGTTTCTGTTTATGTTACATACCTGCCCTTTTTTAAAAAGTTTTTTATGTTTATGCTGCAGGCTGAAAAGGGGGAGAGAGGTGGTGAGTCACAAGCCCCCCACGTGCCTGGGAAATGGCAGTCACTTTATCCCAGAATGTGACATACTTTCAGTTGACACATATGTAAAAACATGAATGGAAAACTACAGCAGCACATAAGTCACGAGGATATGGTCAGCCAGAATAAATGGTCACAGGAATAAATAAGTATAATAACATGTGTAATATCTTAAAATAAAATAGCAATGTCTCAGGTAATGTTTCTATTTTCTATACCAATGAAGTCTACTAACACACACAACTTGAATGGCTGCGACTCCAAACGTATCTTATGTCCCATCAGCAAACAAGAGAGGAATAAACTGTGAGGACAGAGTAGAAGCAACTGAAAAAGGTATTAGGGGAACGTGCAGCCCCGCGGGATCCAAAGCAAGGTTAGAGGCAGCCCAACCATACGGCGGTCACTGTCGGTCATCGGGGAGCATCACTTGACACAAACACTAGCAAGTCACTGCAACCCCTTCAGATGCTCTTAGCACTCCACCCCTTGCCACTACAGTGCTGAGCCCACGGCAGGAAGAGTTAGATATTCTGTGGTTTTAAAACAAAAGCATCAGGAGATGAGATACAGCAACTGCGGTTTTGCATTGCGCTGAACTTCGGCTTGGAATACCAAAGCCAGCACTTGCATTTCTGGTGTAAAACCAACCATTTCATCAAAAGCTGAAGTAAATTTCCCTCTGACGAGCTGCACAGGAGTGCTGCACTGCTGATCCTCTCCATGGAGATGGTCAGGGCCACATCCTGCTCCGGCAAGAGCCCCAACCTCACCCAGCACTGGGAGGAACGGAGCCATCAGCCCCTCAGGTTCAGTCCAGCTCTATTTCTATGTTCTATTTCAGTCTAGTAAAACCCTACGCAAATGACAGCAGCTTCATGCTGAACACTAAGCTCTCCAAGAGGTGATTTCAGAGCTGTCACCACCTCAGCTTGTGGGGTTACCCCACCATTAGGTGAGGGCTCGGGGCATGGCAGCACAGCCCCAGACCCTATGTGCCAGCCACACAACTCACACAGATCGAGCGGGGTCCCTCGCTGCTGCCAGGGATCCTCGGGAAAGGCTGTGGAGCTGCCAGATGTTCTTCCTGGGAGCCGAGATCCCCTCGGGGCACCCTCTGCCGCCCTGCACCCTCACCCAGAGGTCCACCCCCTGCTCCTCCTCCATCATGCAGCTCACAGCTTTCTCTCCCTCTCCACAGGGAGCTGGTTAACCCTTTCCTTGGCGGTACTGTTGTTTGGCACCCAAGAAATCCCAGTGCCTTTGTGCTCCCAGCACAGCTGGGAACAGCTGACAACAGCAGCGAGCATCGCACCCTGCATCCGGACCCGGTGCCTTCTGCCCCGGCTTTCCTCTGCTCCAAAACCAGCCTTTACAGGTAACAACCCCCCCTCCATAGCTTCTCCACCATTACTCTTCAGAACAAGTGTTATTTTCTGTGTCTCTCAAGCTGCCAGCGTTAAGGCCAGTTTTGCAGTTATAACTCCTCACTGTCCGATCCTCGGCAACGTACAGGTAATTGCCACTGAAATCGAGCTGGCTCACGCTTTCATGGGCATTTAAAAAAATGTCTACTTAAGTCTGTAAATCAGAATACAATGCCCAATTAGGAATCCTCTGATTAATCATTATTCTTTGCCATCTTGGCTATTGCTTTGATAAATGAGGCTTAGGAATCTTACAAAGTGATAATTACCACCACTGCAGATGGCAGAGCGCTGTACGCAGAGTTTCTCCAGGGTGTGGAGCGGTAGAAGACGTCTGTGTTATTTGTATTTCTGAACACACACATCCAGGTCACTGTGACAGGAGCTCCATACAGGAAAAGGTCAGGCACCCTGCACCCCATCACGCTCTGGAGACAAAGCCCCACAACCTGCAGCAGGAATGGACTCCTGTTGTCATGAAGCTTCAGAGCCACAGGAGAAATCTCCTGAGCCACCTACAAAGGTGGCATTTTGATCATGACCAAAGGGCTACGTTCCTAAATGGGGCAGTTTTGGGTTTGTGTGGCAAGGTTTTGGTAGTGGAGGGAATGGCTGCAGGGGTGGCTTATGCAAGAAGCTGCTGAAAGCTTCCCCCACATCTGACAGAGCCAACACCAGCCAGCTCAAGGATAGATCCAACACTGACTGAGCCAATCAGTGATAGTGGCAGCACCTCTGGGATAAGAGAGTTAAGGAGGAAAAAAAGCCCAACTCCCAAGTGGCAGTTTTTTGCTACCAGAGAAAGGAGCGAGAAGATTTGAGAAACTTTGGAGACCTCCAGGTCAGTGAAGGAGATTCTCCAAGCACTGTAGCAGAGATCCACCCTGCAACCCCTGGAGAAGACCATGGTGAGGCTGGCTGTCCCCCTGCAGCGCAAAGAGGATGATGATGGAGCAAATTCCCCTGCAGCCCATGAAGGAATTTTCAGTGAACAGGTGGAGTCACATGAAGGATGCTGTGAGTCAGTGAGAAGCACACACTGGAGCTCTTGGCAAGACCTGCAGCCCATGGAGAGAGGGGCCCACAGTGGAACAGGTTTGCTGGGAGCACTTGTGAACCTGTGGGGGACCATGCTGGACCAGTCTGCACCCCACAGAAGCCACACAGACATCTGGTGAAAAATTGAAGTCCCCATGGGAAGAACTCACATTGGAGAAATTGGTGAAGGACTGTCTGCTGTGGGAGGTACCTCATGTTGGAGCAGGGGAGGAGTCCTCCCTTGAGGAGAAAGGAGCAGTAGCGACAACTCATGATGGACTGACCCCAACTCCCATCCCCATCTTCCCCATGTTGAGGAGGGAGAAGGAAGAAAAATCACGAATAAAGTTGAGCCCAGGAAGAAGGAAGGGTTGGGGGGAGGTGTGTTAAGATTTGGGGTTAATTCTCAGTATCGTACTCTGATTTCATTGCATAATAAATTAGATGCTTTTTATTCCTGTTGAGTCTGTTTTGCCTGTGATGGTAATTGCTGAATGATCTCCCTCTGTCCTTATCTCGACCTGCAAGCCCCTCATTAGATATCTGCTCCCAAGGAGGGCAGTGACACGAGTAGCTCTGTGGCACCTGGCCTCCAGCCAGGGTCAGCCCACTGCAGAAGCCCACAAGTCATTGTGCCAAACACAACAAACTTTTCCTGGCGGGGAAGTGTGGAGCAACAGCGTGATCGAGCACTGTGGCACAGCGATGCAGAACAAGCCACTGTCCATTCCTATAAGGACTTGGGTGAGCAGCTCCAGAGTTCTCCTCACGTCTCTGAATGGAAGTGGTGTGTGTTTCCAGCCAGCCCGTGTGCTGCACAGCACTGCTGCCTGCAGGTCCCCCACAGACCCAGCTCTGCACACGCACCATCACTGCAGTGCTACAGGGAGCTGCACCAGCCACAGCAACCAACTAGCTGCTCTGCTCAGCAGCTGCTCAGTAATTAATTAATTAGCTATGAGTAGCTATGGGCTGAAAGCTACAGTCACTGAAGAGTTAAACTACCAGGAGTCAGGGCTGTGGTCTGTGGCAAAAGGTTCAGCTTTGCCAAGCCACCAGTGTCTTCTTACAACATTTCACACAAAACTGGGATAAAGCTGCTTCCCCTCTTCAGATGCCTCCTCCAGCTCTCAAAGTCATGGCACTTGGTCCCAGCAAGGACATCCTCATCCCACGTCTTGTGATCCTGACTTCAACTTCTGAACACCAGTTTCCCCACCCCACCAGGTGAGCATCATTGCAGCTGGCAAACACAGCAGTCCACAAGGACAGCAACAACCTCCTGGCACCCCATCTTTGGCGATGGGAAGAGACAGATATTGGGCAATAGAAACCCAATCTCCTGTAAAAATTAAATTGCACATAAACCCTCGTTGGTCACACGCGAGCACTCAGGTACGTGAAGAAGCCATCTCTACAGCCAGTGTGAGAGATCAGCCCGTGGCACACGAGCAACTGCAGCGTTTGCCGACTGCAAGATTTCACAGACCCAGATTAGTACCAGTCTGATTCACCAGACCTCTCTGAGAAGGGAAATGGTCTCAAGCACTTTTCAAAACCAGACAGGTATTACTAACTTTCATCTGGTAAGATCTTTGCTCATAACAAGCTGTTGGGTAACAGGAATACAGTCCAAAACGTAGAGATCACACTCTTGGAGACAGATGGATCCACTCAACAGATCTACCAAGTAAGCCTAGCTACTCTACCTACAGGTCACAGGAATAAAAGCAACTTTATCTGCAGCTAATCTCTGTGAGCTTTAGTGCAGCTTTCTTCTGAGGATTATCCCCCTTCACATCCTGAGTGCATCTTCTGGTGACATACAAAGGCCAAACCACACAGCTCACCATTTTATTTAGCGGCCAGAAGGAAAGAAGCACCTCGGAAAAGCTTTTAACAAACCAGACTAACAATTTATCCTGAAAAATCCCTCCCATAACCCTTAGTTTCACCTAACAAAGTAGAACAGATATAGGTGGAGCTGCCAAAGCCTTTGGCAAGTCTCATTTCTCTGCAGCTGATGATCTGCAATCTGATGGCATCTTACAGACTCAGGAAGTTTTTTTCCAGGCATTTGCAGTACAGCTCATGTTGACAAATACATTTATCATCTGGGGCTGAGAATGTCAGAGAAGGTATTTTACTCAGCATAGAGATTACGGTAGGATTTACTTCTCTAGCTCAACCTCACCCGGAGATGCAGCAAACCCATTCCACGGTTCCTGTCAGGGGAAACACAGGTAATAAAGGTCCTCCGTCTGACTCCCAAACTAAGCATTGCTATCTTCTCCTTTTCATGTCTTCAGGTAATTTGTTACACATACAGAGAGAATTTGAATCAAACATCCTCCAACAAGTAAAGTAAGAGTTCAGACTGTAACCTTCACGGGAAACTCAACCAAGTCTCACAAGTCCCTTTACAGTAGGCAAGACCAGAGTGAACATTTCTCCCCTCCTCATTCTTCTAAAGTTTTATGTATTTTCAGCTGATGGAGACAAAAATCAGCAACAAAAAGATGACTGAAAATATTTTATGCAGCTGTAGTACAGTCAAACACAACCCAACCATGGGGTTACAAGCTTACAAATAAAACTGCAACAGGTTTGTGTAACCCAGAGCCCAGACACCTCAACTTCTACAACATACACTGTGTGTGACAGGACCAACACCTCACACCAAAATGTGTTTTTAAACCTCTTCATCACAAAACCCCAGTGCAGATTAAAGACATTTACTCACACAGGTTACTTTCCGGTAAATTTGAGCAGCATTCTGGCATTCGGAGTAAGGGTATTCTGAGGTAGCCATTTCCAACATGCACATCCCGAAAGCATAGACATCCACGGACTCGTCGTAGTGTTCCTCATACATCTCCGGGGCCATAAATTCTGGTGTACCTACAGGTACATGCACAAAGAGAATGCAAGTTTTCAGTAAAGTCTAGATAGCTTTAACCACAGTAAGAGCTGCTTATGGATGGACAGAGGATCATATCAAGAGAGGGAAGTAACGAGAATAAGTTTCAGCATCCTCCAGGAAATCAACGCACAGGCACTCAGGTACTCATGGCTCACTAGTAATAGTTCAAGGCAGAGGGGGAGGAAGTATCAAAATTTTAAAAACAAACAAGAGAATGAGATACAACACACTGCCTGACCTGCTGTAAGTCAGGAAATGGTTTAGCTAACGGGTGGAGGAAGGGATGTACCCAGGCTTGTGGAGAGAAAAAACAAGAACCTTCCCTCTTGTTTTTATCCACACAAATTTGCATTTCTTCTCCTCCAGAGATACACAGCAACCACCCAGCAAACAGACAGCGCTTTGAAGCACGTAGTGTCATCACCAGTCACCTACAAAGTGATGCACAAGATGCTGAACACAATTCTGTCACTGGTTTAGTGGGACAAATCAGCAAGGCTACTCACAGAGTAAGGTCCTACTCGACAGGGATTAGGGTGCCAGAAACCTGATGGAACAGGGCTGAACGCTAAGTAAAGGTTTGTAAAGCTTACTGGTTCGTAACTGGGAGCTGCAGCTTTATGACAAGTCGGGACTTAACAACACCTGGAACCCTCAGAAACACGTTGTCTTATAAAGCAAATGGGGGGTGAAAATTAATGCTTAGGTGATTTATTGCAGGAACTGTATCTTGTAGTGTAATTTATACTTGGGGGTCAAGACTAATGTATTTCTGTAACAGCAACATAAACAGCATCTCTCAAAACTAGGGTCTGCCAGTAAAAACTCTGCTTTTGGATGTTTTCCGAAATAGACCTGCCTAATCCACAAAAGCCTCCCCACAAGCAGCTCTGGGCAGTCACATGGCAAAATTTGGGATTGATCTCTCCCCCTGCTTACATTCCTCCTGCCTCACCGACATTCAACACCTGCAGCCTCTGCACATCAGCAAACCCAGGTCGGGAAAACTAAGACTAATTTGGCACCTGCTCTTAGGGGTGAAGACCCTACTATCTCACAGGCTGAAGTTGAAGTGGTTAACAGCTGCCAGAGAGGGAATGTTCTCCAGAGCTGCTGCCTTGGTTTATAAGGGACAAGACTCAGAGGCAGGAGGGAATCTCATGAATTATGGAGCATTTCAGCAAATCTGAAAAAGTGAGAGCAATGGTCTAAGAAACAAATTAAATTCTTGACACTGTTCCAAAATAGCGCAAAAAATGACATTTTCCCCCGTGTCCCCTGGGAGTGGGTAGGAACACACACAAGCAATCTTAAACAAAACAGACTGCCTAGCCATAAAGCTGCTCAGCATCTACTCAACTCCCCTTGGCAGGAGTTCTGCCCTGGCTCAAATCCCTGCAGAGATACACCGCAAGGTCAGATGAGCATCAGCGATGGCACAATCACAGCAAGAGAAAAACTGGACCTCAGCCATGCTGACCTCATTCTGTTCAGACCCATGTAAAACTGCAGCTACTAATAGTCCTTTAAAGCAAACACATCTACAGAGGGGGCAGAATTACTCATCTTGCCAGCACTTCTGAGCCCCACAGACATCTTCAGTCCTGAATCTTTAGGCACAAGCATGGTTTGACCATGGCATGGTAACAACGGATGTTACAGAAGCTTCTAATGTAATTACTGATATTATTCCAATTATGTTCCATGGAGAATTCTTATACCCACCCTCCCCAAATAAAAAAAAAATGTGAAGAAATACTGTCCTCAATGGAGGAAAAATCCCAACACTAATTATTACAAGTTAAAAACTAGGAAGACTTAACAGACATAAACTGAATGATCTCACTACAATCACCAAGGATAAGCAGACCCATGGCAGCCAAGCACACCTCCAAAATTTGACTTCAACCCTGATTACTTAGAATCTGATGTCTGTCTATTCTGTAAACTGAAATCCAACTCTGCATGGGACAACTTCCCCTACTTCCAGCATCGTTTCTTGGGAATTTGAAGCCCCCTGGAACCATCTCCTCCAGACCTGAACAAGGGAGACTTGCTATGGGAGTTGGTGTAAAAACCACAAGAAGTTGGACAATTCAGGCAAACATTGCATTTACACAGAACATTCTGCAAGGAAACAATGTCCTTTAACCATTGTCATTCAGAAGACATCTTCCAAGCTCAAGCAAACCCAAGTTCTCAGGTTCCTTGTGCAGGCACCACCCAAGGGCATCAGCTATCATGGACCTAAGTGTAAACATTTTTGTATGGTACCTACTGATTTTTAGTCCATTGCAGATGTAGTTTCAGCAGAACTCTGCCAGGAGGGTACTGAGGCAGGGACAAGCTCTGCAGTCACCTGCAGTAGCAGCCCATTTTGCTGATGCTCCAGTAAAGTGGGATAAGCCGTTCCAGCCAGACCAGCTTCCCTATGACCTCTCTGCAAAGGTGAGATGCCCTCCCGACTTAAAGGAGTGCTGTAGGGCATGACTATCCTCCAGCCCTAAGCCCACAAAGAAGCTTGTATTCTCAAGCTTCTGCAGCACTCCCCTGCCTAGGAGGGAGTGGGGCATCCTTTCCCAACCCCCTCCTCTCCATTTTCTCCCCCAGCCTGTTTCCAGGAGGACAACGCACACAAGCAGCTGGGAAGCCTTGCTGCTACTTTTGAAGGAGAGAGAAGGATTTGTAGATTAATAAGTATAGTTCAATAAAAAGCAACACTAAAAAAAAAGCATTTCACTGGTGTGCTGCAGAAGGAAGAAGAGGAAGCCACAATGCCATTCCCTGCTGATGGAGATTTTTATGGTGGCGAACAGGGAACAGTCACAGACCCACTTTAATCTCTACAAACAACCTAGAAGTGAAAAGAGTGCTAAGGCAAAATGCCAAAGAGATATTCAGAAGATGAGCAGCATACCAACAAGAGGAAGCCATGGAGAACAGGAGCATTACCTATTACACTTTTGGCAAATGAAGCTCTCTTGAGGGTTGCCAAACCCAAGTCTCCTATTTTCACAGATCCAGTTGGTCCAGTAATAAAAATATTGTCACATTTCAAGTCTCTGTGAATTATCGGTGGAGTTCTTGTGTGCAAGAAAAGAAGACCCTTCAGGATTTGCCGGCACCAGCTACGCAGGACTTTGGGTTTCATCACTTTAAATCTTTTCAGATACCTATGACACAAACACACACAGAAGCACATGTAAAGAAAATGAAGCGTTATTAGAGATTTGAGGGGCTTTAACAGCTGAAACTCCGTTCTGGATAAAAGCCTCTTATTAGATGCCATAATAGCAGCTCAGAAATATCACAAATTGAAAGAAATAGATCTTTTCAAAGGAGGAATTAGAGCATTCATTTTTAGGGAGAAAGATAATAAGCATTTCTGGTGCAAATACAACCAAATATTTGCATGCCTAATGCTATAGCAATCCACTGTGTGCAGAGAGCAGCTTCAGCATATGTTTAATACATTTGAATTGGAAGACTGAACTTTCATTTTAACCACAAGACTCTGACCTCCACACTACACATGTCCATTTACCTAAACCACTGCTCTGGAGGGAGGGTACTGCATAAAACCTGCTAATGCACCGGTGGAGCAGCACCCTGGTTACATGTGGCAATGAACACTGCTCCCATCGGGGCTGAAAATCTGATCCAGAATCCCTGCCAACTGGTTTATATCAATCTTAACAAGACTGTCAGTACCAAAGCACTATTAATTAATATTGCTTAGTGGATAACCTAGAGCACTTTCTGCTTCAGAAGGAGATTCTGCTATTCAAGGCAGATTTTATAGCAAAGCACACAAATACAAGTGTGAAAGCAATCACAAAACCACGCCCTGTAGAAATAAAATGTGGCAGGAGAAAGATGAAATAGAAAACTGTTTCTAGTAGCATAACTGAAATGGGAACACAGGGAAAAAGATGGAGGCCAAACTCTTCCTCTTGACTCACTGCACTTCAAATGCAGGGACACACAACGGACACCAGAGAACAGCTCCATATTTTTTTTTCAGAATATGAAAGTAGGATTTTTCTAAAAATTCTCATTGCTATTCTTAGCCCCCTCGCCAGGAGCACAGTACTTACGTCTTCAGCGTTCCAGAGGTCATCAATTCAGTAACCAGCACGATGCATCTTTTGCCTTTTACACAGGATTCCCAGAAATCATAAAACCGCACGATGTTTGGATGCTGCAGACCTTTCAACATTTCTGCTTCCTCTTTAAACCTCTGCCTCTCCACTTTTGTGAGCTTTCTGTCCTACAATCCAAGAGCAGATGTTATCAGTAGCAATCAGACAAAAATAAAACGAAGGCACTGCACACTTGGGGTAGTCAGAATGCTAGATTTGTTTTGTGCTTGCAACAAGAGAATCATAGAATCATAGAATTTTTAAGGCTGGAAAT
>VXBZ01000891.1:120028-144868 GCA_013399135.1 Heliornis fulica
GCCAAGACATGCTAACAGCTAAAATTTAATGTCCTATCCCACCAAAGCAAGGCACGAGATGGTCACATCAACGTGGGTTTATGAGAAACAGACCTCTTCCCAAATGAGATTATATGTTTGGGTTGATAAAGATAATAGCATTGACATAATAAACTCAGATTTCTGAAATGCATTTGCTTCACATTAAGGAAGAATAATGAAATGGAAAATATCCATTTACATAATTTGATTAAAAATCGGGTAAGTGATCAGTCACAAAACAGAAGTCATGTATAAAAACACACATCCTTGATGGATTTCATAAAAATGCATATTTAAAAAAAAGAGAACTGTGAAAGCAGCCCACCCTTACAGATAAACTTGAAAAGAATCCAGAAAGCACTGAAGCATCGAGACAACAGGTCAGAGAGACCTGGGCGCTTGCATAAGCAGGTACCAGCTCTCGGGAATGCCAGGACGGCAGCCGAGGCAGGGTCTGCACAATTTAGCCGGGGGTTGGTGGGAAAGGGATTATCACAGATTCATCCAAGAATCTCTTACAAACCACAGCATGTGGGAGGTTCATCAGACAGCGACAGCGTTACTTTCTGACCTGAGGTCTGTAACAGTCACACAGGTCATGAACAATGTTCTCTGGGCTAAGGTCCTGGAATACTAATTCCAATGCTTGTTATCGGGATTCACTCAGAGTGAAGCAAAAAGAAGATGCTGCCAACGCAGAGACCTTATTTGCCAGAAAAACTTCACTGTAAGTTTAATCACATTATTTCCTACCTTTATAAACCCCACTACAAGTTAAAAAAACATACAGAAAGCTTCCTGCCTCTGTTCCCTCTCCCTGCCCAACACTCTGCAAGCAGGAACAAAACGCCAGAGCCGGCTTTACTCCACAGCCTCCCCCACGAAGGAGGTGCGTAATGCCAACACTGAGCTTTGCGAAGTCGTGTGCTCTGTAACGATGCATACCTACAGAAAGCAAACAAAAACTCTCTCAGTTGGCAAGTCAAGTGTGCTAACAAGACACTACGGAAGTGATAAATACCCGCTAATAAATACGAAGACTCAAACCTCTTCCAATGAAGCAACTACAGAATGGTTGCATATAGCCCTTGCATAAACCCCCAGAATACTGCATATAAACACCACACTGAGTGACACCACCTGATCTGAGTGCTTGGAGGGGCTTTAAGAACAAACCATGTTGCCTGAAAAACCTAGGACTGAAGATCTGTTTGGTTCAATGCACACTAAACAAGGAATAGTATTACTGGTGAACACTTCTGTCATGTATGGGCTGGTTTTTCTTTTCCCAAAGATGAATCTCTGCTCAGTACAAGTTAACAGCAAAATACAGCAGAGTGAAAAACTTTCCTAAGTTAGGAAAAATAACCTGGGAACTCTGCTTCATTTTTCATACAATACAAAAAAGCTTTACAATTATTCTTTAAACTTCCCAAAATTCAGGTATTTCATCTCTCCTCAGAGATTTTGCTATTAATAAAGACCAATCAATACCCCCTTTTAAGACCGCAGACACTGGTCTCTCAAATCCCTGTGGCTTGCACTGCACGAAAGCTTTTCCCTGGTAGGAAACAACAACTTAATTACTCATGATGGAGAACCAGCAATTCGAGCAAGACATTTTTTAATCACCAGCAGTAATGGACGCTCGGTGCAGGGCCTGTAAATCCCGTGTTTCCCACAGTCCCCAGTACAAGCGACAGGTGAGTACACAGAAGGGCTTCATCGGTCAACAAGTTATTGTTCAGTCATGGGGAAAAGTGGTACTTGTACCGTTTCAAATGAAAACAGAGACGTCTGCTGAGCTGATGGGGGGGAGGGGGGAAGGAATGCAGGATTTATCCAGGTATCACAGGACATGACTAGTAATTGCCCTACCCTAGGACAAAGAAGTGTTGTAGGATACATCCTTGCAGGAAAGTGTCCAAGACTTAGTGAATTTAAAAGCAAAACAAATGCCCTGAAATGATTCTGTTTGTCTCTTTCTCAGTAAAAGCCCTGTTCAATGACACTCTCATCTTTGCCCAAGCCGGGGTGGCCCCTGGCAGCCTCGCTGCCCACTGATGCAGCATTGCCCTCGGTGTCCCAGATCACAGAGCTGCCCCAGTGGAAGACCAGGTCATGATACAGACACAACAAAATTAAGCTCAGTCAGAGGATGGCAAATTGTCAGCAAGAATAATTCTAAGAGCTTCCTGGGGAAAGCAAAGAAAGCACATGCTTGGCAGCAAATGCTTTTGAGCAGAATTTCTGAAGGGATGCAGTCTCCTCTATGAAACAGCACCAAGAAAGTTCAGGGTCTCCACCTGTGAGCTCATGGGTCTCAATTTCAGTATTTTCAACCCTTAAAAAGCCAGCCTTAGGTTTGAATCCATTCTTTTATAATTTACTTTTTACACATTTTCTATAGAGATTTCAGCAAAGCCTTGTTTGGAAGGTACAGATGAGAGCACATCAATTAATTTAAGTCTATTAGTAATTTAACTCATCTATAAAGCAAAAAAAAGTCATCAATCCTTGCCCAATAACTTGCCCGATTCCTCCCAAGCCCTCCCTACATATCCTTTATGCATAGAAAATTCAGCTGAGATGCCTCAATAAATAGCACAAATAAGGCATGAAAATACCTGAAGAGCTTACATAAGAGGGCAGGGCTGTCTTTAAAACCCATCCACACGTTAAAATCCAAGGCCAGGCACTCGTTTACAACTGGCTGTACCCCAGTTCAAAGTACACACCGCAGTTTCACCCCAAGCAATCCAAGTCAGAAAATACCGGTTTATTTTTTGCATTTTTAGTTTTCAGCTCACACCAATGTGTATGCTAAGGTGAGAGGTAGAAAAAAGTTCAGAAAACACAGCATAAAAAGATAAATCCAAACTGACTACACAATCTGGCAGTTGTTTACCCTAGTGCACACACAGAGCTCTCCATCAGTGGGCTTTGTCCACATGGAACGGGAGGGATGACTGCGCTCTCAGACTGCTTTGGAAGTGTTCTTACAAATGCCATGCCGAATATCAGCAGTCGTTCCCCAGGCATGCAAGGACCATAAAGTGTTTTACAGATGCTAATTTTGCCAGGCCCAGAGAGAAATCACAGGTGCTGAACTCACTGGGGCTGTCCATCTGAGGGTTTCCATCCAGGACACACACACACCACAGCCCAACCCACACCCATCTGAGGGTCTGTCCGAACAGCACCCACACTCTTCCCTCTGTTCCCTGGGCATCACACTGCCACATCCTCTGTGCATCACACCATCAACCCCTCCATCTTCTAGACAGAAATCTGTAGACTCCAAGGTGGAACATGCAAAGAAACTGGGGCACTCAGCAGCTCTGCTCACCTTGCACAAAAGCCTGTAGGAGCTCTAGGAAGCTTTACTTCCACACCTCCAAGCTCTCAACCTTATAAATCATTACCCTGTTAGCACATCAGGCAGCACCAGGCTGGACATCTGATGCAGATCTGACTTGTTTAACACCATCAGCCTTCCTGTGCTAAGGTAGGGTTCGAGTCACACAGATGCTGCATCACCCTGCAGAAGCCATTTGTGCATCGCTAGCGAAAGCTATTGGTGCCACTATTAAGTAATGCTGTTCATGTTCTGCTAACAGAAGCACGAGGACCCATTCTGGGTTAAGAAAACACTGTCAAGGTCCATTGGTTTAATTTTGTTCTGAAATGGGAGCATATGGAACATCATCCCACAGGACTTGGTAGTGTTGTCCTGGCCACAGGCAAGGAAGGAATGCAGGTGGGGTTGGTGACATTGCTCACAAGAACCCACCACCGCCGCTACAGGAACATCGTTCCCATGCAATCCCCACTCTACATCAAGGCTTCAGAATGAAGAAAAGCAATCGTATCCCTTTGACAGAAAGGGCCAACACGTGCTTATTTTGTGCCCTTACAGACCCAATACCATGTGTTAAAATAATGCCTAGTAAAAACATTCAGCTTTCCAATAAAGTTATTATTTCCCAGAAAACCCCAATTCACCATAAATTACCACAGTAATAATTTCAGAGCTGATTTACCACTACAGCAAATTAGATTAGTTTCTCTTCTGTTATTACTACTGCCCCCCTCCTATCCAACCTTAAATTAATAACCAATGATTTCTTCTAGTGTGTTTACTTGGTTGCCTTACTAAATACACACCCAGCCAGTACCAGGAGATCTACTCTCCAGAGATGAGGCTTCGTGCAAAACCAAGCATTAAGCATTAACCTCAGTGTTTTAGCCTCAGTCAAAAATTAGACATTAACGAGACTTAAGTGTTGCTTTTTTTACTCTACTATGACCAAAACCTACCGTGTACATTCTGACTCTAAATCTTCAGATTACACTGAGCAGCATCTGGCATGACACCAGACAGACCGCCCACAGGAAGATCATGTCCTGTTCTAGACCAATCTGGATGCGTTCCTGTATGATTTAATCTAGGTGATCCTGCTCAGGCAGGGGGGGTTGCACTAGGTGATCTCTCAAGGTCCCTCCCAACTCCTAATGTTCTGTGATTCTGTGAAACAGCATCTGCAAACACTCACTAACACATTTCTAGAAAGTATAAAGAAAAGGTTCCTTCAGTTCTGCAGGCTTGCCGTGTGATATGTGGTTACCCTTGCAAATTAAGTCACAGAATCACTGACTGGAAAGCTCTTTCTAAAAAAGAAGGAGGGAGAATAAAGGCTACTTAAATTCAAATCTGAAAGACAGAAGGAAACATCCATATCAACACTCTACCACCTCTCCCTCTCCTGTAAAAAGTAGCTCAGTACAATAATGATGCCAAAAATCAGTTTGTGTATGACCTCACCACTTGGGGGCTGGAAGGTACTACTGCCCCAGGGAGGTGGCAAGACTTGAAGAACCATGGCCACAGAGCAATGCCACCCACTCTATGCTGGGCTCTGCTCTGAGGCTTCAGCATCTCAGCTGCCAATGCACCACCATTGCCTCTGCATACTGAGAAAGTCCAACAGTTCACTCACACAAAACATTTTGCTTAAAAACAGCTTCTACGTTCTGTGCTGGGTAAGCAATCAGCACATTACACCAAGTAGTACCTGCTCTTGAGGTCAAGGCTCTGCTGCCTTCAGATGCTTGCGTTGGTTTTCCAACTCTGAGCTTCCAGCCATTGCCAACAACTCCAGCAAAAAGCAAGTTTATAAACAAGAGGATAAATGCATACCCTGAGAGGCACCACGGCTTGTGAGCAGAACAAGAGCCCTTCTTCCTGGCTTCTGTTACATAGGAAAGACTTTGTTCTGGTTTTCTAATGTTCCTCTCTCTGAAATATCCACTTTGCACTGGTACGTCATGGGCATTAGATGAAACCTAAAAAAATCTGACAACACTGCTCCTGACTTTTGGAGAGGCAGACAGGCAACAATTCCAGCTCTCAGGAGGAAGAGTTTCTTGTTCTGGAAGCATCCTTATGTAAGGACTTCTGAGTTCAGCAGCCAGACATGCCAGATAACTTTCCTCACAAATTCAGGAATCTTCACCTTAAAACAATTAAGCTCTTGACTTGCCATTCCTAAAGCAAAGCTGTGCTAAAACTGTTTCACGCCTCTGGCCCGCTGACAGACAGAGGAGTTACACCTCCTCCTGAGCCAAGTCCATCCTTCAGCCTTCCCAGCACACTCCTTCCCTGGAGCTTCCTCTCCCTGCCTTTCACAGGGCCATCACATCCCCTCCTGGTCTGCCAGGCAGGCCACGCTCAGGTCTAGCCTGACTTCTGAACAAGGTTCTCCCTCGCTCGGGTCCTGTGGCGGCACCCCACAACGGACTCTTCCTTCCTGAAGCCAGTGCCTGCTGCTGTGTGGGGAGTCTTAGCACCCAGACTGGGGTCTGCTGCTCTTGGGTGCTCCACTCCTCAGTGAGCGAAATGGGATGATGTTTGTCAGCCAGGCTGTCACGTCACACTGCACCACAACCCTTTCGCTCTCTGAAACCAGCTCAACGTGCTCTTAATGAAACAAATGCAAATAGAATTTGCCAGTAGCTCAACTTAAAGATGACTGACAACTGTTCAGTTTAGGTTGGCTTCTTACCAAGCTAAACCAATCTTAAATAAACCATGTGCAGAGTGAAATAACAGCACTCCCAGGACTCACCAAATCCATATAAACACAAACCTCAGAGACCTAAATGTGCCCAGCACCACAGCACAGAACAAGGAAGTCACAACAAGTGGGGCTGGAAGTCACTGGGAAACATCTCTTATCTACTCCCCTGATCTGAGACAGGACCAGTGATTCCTAAATTATTCCTGACAGACCTGGTCAAGAGCTCAGTGAGCCTCCCTTGGGAACACCCATCAATGCTCTCCTGCTCCCAAACAATTCCCTACATGGCTGTGCTGGCCAAAGGAGACCAATGTTTGCTGGGATGCCAGGGGCCTCATGGCCACCAGTGGTCACAAAACATGTTAGTTTTGTAAGGACCTTCAAAGTCCATCTAGTCCAACTCCCCTGGCAATAAGCAGGGACACCTTTCACTGGACCAGGCTGCTCAGAGCCCCATCAAGCCTGGCCTTCAATATCTTCAGGGATGGGGTCTCCACCACGTCTCTGGGCAACCTGTGCCGGTGTCTCACCCCTGTGGATGTGATCATCCAGTCAATTCCTTATGCAGTGGACAGTCCACTCATCAAATCCCTATTTCTTCACATACACACCTGGTCCCATCACAGCTTGTTCCTTGGCCTTCAAACACCCACACAGGCATTTCTAGATCAGCAGTTCCACAAGAGGTAACCCAACTAATGCCCACCCCCCTTGCGTGACTCCATGCTCTGCAGATTCTTCCCCCATCCCCACTTTCAACTTTGTACTAAAGACTCTGTTAACCTCAGAGCATTAAACCACCCAGACAGCTATTAGTATGCTCTACTCTCCATAGTAAAAGCTTTGAGACAGAAGCTACTACTGTTTATATAATAATTTAAATTATTTATATTATTTACTTAAATTATGTGAAGGAAAGGATTTCCTCACCCAAATAAATACAGGATTGTTTCAATCTAAAAAAAAAAGTTAAAAATATATGCAGAGAATACATATAATATGGTGGGCAGGGAAAAGCGTGCACTCAAATCCAGAACAAAACCCCTTAACTAGCTTGAAGCAGTACTTAGAAAAAAATATAGGAACAGTTCTTTCCAGAAATCAGGTAGGAGATATTTTGTGGGGCATTAGTAAATTGGAATTTTGTTACAACAGGGATATCCATCTGAAGAATAACTAGCTGGCAATAAACCAACGAAGCACAGCTGGTTATCATCCTGGATAAGGTAGGACAGCCTCTCATTAGTTACTAGAAACACAGAAGAACAGAAAAAACCCCACCACATTTCAAGGAAACCACTACAGTCCCACACCTATTAATTTAGGGGACGTTCAGTTAGACTGAGAAGAGGATGTAACTAATAATTTTCTTGTTATGGCTTTTATACGTTGGCTGCTGTTCCAAGGCAAGATGGATTAAATACCATGTCTGGTTGGTTGGACTTCAAATTAAAAGCTCAGTGATGACCTTTCATTCCCAATGGGGTGTTTCAGTTTTGGTTGTTGGGGTTTTTTTTTTTTTAAAGTCTATTAAGTACATTAGGTCCTTCAGAACATCACCCTGAATAAAGACAGTTTCAAATACAAGAGACAAAAATAGGATAGGAAACAAATACACTGACAGAGGTTTGCCCTGCAAATTCATCTGACTCCCAACACTGAGATGCTGCTGGGAAACCTTGGGCCATGCTGGGATGGATGGGTTGTCCCGTGCTGGTCCAGAGTCCGGCTGTGTGGCACAGCCCAGCATGGCCATCGCTGCTAGGGAAGGTCTGGCAGCAGCACCTAAGATAGTCAGCAGGTAAAGAGTAACAGACATGTACCTCACACTAACCCTCAGACATCTCATGTGCAGGTAAGATTTCACAGCTCACTGAACACACACAACCGACCTTTTCTGGAAAAGGTGCAGGCTCAGCCTGGGACAGGATTTAACTTTTCCACCTTGGGGGAACGGCAGACCCTAAGCTGCAGCTTCTGAAAGGAAACATAGGTGGAAGAAATAAGACACCCCGACCCTCTGAACTTTAAAGGGGGAAAACCCAAACATATAGCTCTAGGGTAATTTCTTTATCATGCTTAAATTCATGGAGCCCCTTCCTAGAGCAGGAAAGTGAAAGTCTGGGAATTTTCTCCCCAAGACAAGACTGGCTGAAGAGACCTTTTATCATGCTCCCTTCTCCCATGACATTCCAATGGGATAGAACTGTTAATCCCTGCTCCAACATATGTGTAACATTATCAAAAGGGCATTACAGGCTGCTGAGAAAAGGACACATCCTCCACGACACCGCCACCCATCAAGCCTCTGCCAGACCAGCCCTTCTGCCCTTTCATCCACACTACAAAAGTAAAGCCAGAAAATTTCTCCTTACCCCTTTCTGCTCTTTCAATTAACCTGATTATAGAAATAATCTGCAGCATTTCTCTGCTAAGAGCAAGCTGTGGGCAGCCTCCCTGGGACTTAATTGCTCTCAGCACATTATGCTGAGCCCCCTTTCTTTTTATTAAACAAAAGTTGGGTTTTCAACAAGCTCTAGATATGGAAGTTTCTAAAGAAATAAAATCACTTATTTTATATTAGCACTCTTGAAACAAATATAATTGGATATAATTCGATTCACTGCAAGTATTGCTGTTTTTCTGAAAGGTGCATTTTCATTCTACAAGATGAAGAAGGTAGAATCTGGAGCTCTAAGAGGTGCCAAGGGGCTGTGGTTAATTTCTAGGTAGCCCAGAAAAGGGTGTTCAGAAGCAGTCAAAGGATGTTTGTGCAACAAGGTTGTGGTGGTTGTGTTGTTGCAGGGATGGCTTCTGCAAGACGCTGATAGAAGCTTCCCTAAGCTTCAAGAGAGCCAACACCAGCCAGCACAAGGACAGACCTACCACTGACCAAACCCAAGCTACAGACAGTAGTAGCACCTATGGGATAAGAGTTAAGAATGAAAAAAAAACCAAAACAAAAAATACCCCAAAAAAAAACAAACAAAAAAATCTCAAAACAAAACCAAGCACCAGTGTTTTGCCACCAGAGAAAGAAGATGCAAGAAACTTTGCAGACCCCCAAGTCAGCCCAGAATAAGGGGCAGGAGGTGCTCCAGGTGCTGGAGCAGAGATCCCCCTGCAGCCTCTGGAGAAGACCATGACAAGGCTTAAGGCTGACTGTCCCTCTGCAGTCCATGGAGTATGACAATGGAGCAGAGATTCCACCTGTAGACCATGCAGGACCCCATGCTGGAGCAAGTGGAGAAACTTGAAGGATGCTGTGAACCAGTGGGAAGACCACCTTGTAGCAAACTCCTGGCAGGGCCTGCAGCCTGTGGAGAGACAGGCATACACTGAGCAGGTTTGCTTGGGAGACTTGTGATCCTGTAGGGACCACGCTGGAGCAGTCTGGTCCTGTGAAGGTCTGCACCCCACTGGAAGGGCCCACACTGGAGCAGCTGAAGAAATGCAGCCCCATGGAAAGGGCTCACATTGGAGAAGCTGGTAGAGGACTGTCTGCCATGGGAGTGACCCCCACTGGAGGGGGCAGAGTGTGAGGAATCCAAAGAAGGACAGACCAGCTGAGACAAATCATGAGGTGACCAAAACCCCCATCCTTCTATGCTGCTGCAGGAGGGAAAAGAGAGAAATTGGTAATAATGTTGAGCCCAGGCAAAAGGGAGGGGTGGGAGGGGAGGTGTGATAAGATTTGGTTTTATTTCTCATTATCCTACTCTGATTTCATTGCATAATAAATCTGATGCATTTTATTCTGTGTTGAGTCTGTTTTGCCCGTGACACTAATTGTGGAATGATCTCTCACTGCCCTTATCTTGACTCCTAAGCATCTCAACATGTGTTTTCTCTCCTGTCCATGCAAGAAGGGCAGTGACAGAGCAACTTTTGTGGGAATCTGGCCTTTGGATATGGTCAAACCACCACAGACATCTTGCCTGAGGAGGCTGCAATAACCTTGCCAGCAGAGTCAGCTGACTTCCAGAGAACTCAATGGTTTGAATATCAAATGAAAGTAGTAACAATAATAAGACATCACAACCTAGATAGGGATTATCATCCCACACAGAAAAACAGTAGAGCATTTAAAAAAAAAATCAAAGAAAAAAAACTTGAGTCAGTGATTTCATATTTTTAAAGCTTGGTTTCCCTAAGTTTTCAAAACTTGAAATTCTAAGAGCCATTTATTGACTGCAATGAAACAGAAGTTTTGGCATAGCCTTCCTCAGAGCTGCAATTTAATTTTTATCATTAAGTCTATTAACTTTCTAGCATGCAATAGCACAGCAGCATGTGAGCAGCATGATATTATACATCACATTCAAGATTTGATCTATCAGTCACAGCATAAAGAAACATGTATAATATTTGGAAAAGTCAAAAACCTTTGTAATAAAAAAAAAGTTTTTGCAGTTGAGAATTCCACCTACCAAGTTCACAATCCACCTAAACCACTCCAGGTACTTTTCAACAGAAATACCTGCGAATTCACAAATTGAAGATACTTTTATTATTATTTTTTTAAGAACATTCTGGCATGCTTTCCCTTCCCAAAGCATATTATATATTCTACACCACTACAATGAAGAGTGCTACATACTGCAATTAATTTTACAAACCCACATGCTTTAAGGACAATACTCATCACAATGACCTTAATCCAGGAGGACAAAAAAATTTTAGAGTCTTGTATTTCTCACCTGTACAAACATTTGATCTCATTACTGCTGCTCATTTGGGTGGCAGGTTTTTTTAAGGTGACCCTCACATCCAGCTTACAGATATGTCATGTAAACAGCAACTCAAGAGGCAAAAGCAAAGTAATTAAATCACAACACAGCCTTTGCTTAATGAATTCCCTGCTCCACTGGCAGTGTTACCAGATACATCCCACAGCTGCTGTTTAACAAGGTTCAACCCCACAAAATGAACCAGATGACAGGTATAATGTTCTTAAAGACAGAGTTACTCTAAAAGTAAGGGAAACATTTAAGCCTGTTTCTTCACTTCCACATGTCATCTTAAGAAGTCAATTTGTGGCTCTAGTTATGCTGAAAAATAAGTTTACTTACAAATATGCTGACTTTGAGTTGTGTTCCCCTCTATGCAGACTACAGCTGGGTGCAGGCTCATGCTCTGCTCTACAGAGGGTACAGGTATATGGATGCTCTTGCCATCTCTCCCCAATTAAAAATATTTGGTTCACTTGACTCTTGCAAGACCAAAAAAAAAAACCACACCAGACCAGGTATCATCACACCACTGTCAGCATGAGGAATTCTTTTAAAACCAGATAAACTTCCATGGCAATTTTGGGCAGACCTAAGAATGAGCTGGTGCTCTGGAAACATGTTTACATTTTGAAGCACAAAGCACACTAAGCCACAGACTGAACACAATGCTTGCTGAAACAAGTGCATAAACCCTGGCTTGGGGATTTTAAAACTTTGGTACAGGAGCACCTGAGACCTAGTATGCAGCCTTTTTCCTCCCCTCCCTTAAACTGAGCTCATTAAAACAGATGAATAGTCTTTCATGAGCAGTTATTCACCTGACTTAGACCTCTACCAGTAGTGAACATTTCAGCACATTTAAGATCTTCTAGCTAAACCAGTCCTTCCATTTTCCCATCCCCAAAATTAAACTGCTTTGTCACAGACTGCAGTTTGCTCTGATCCTTAGATACGTATATGATGCAAACAGATGCAAAACCGTACTAAGCTGATGGAAACAACAAATACTTGCTGTTACATATTGATGCAAGGATGATAAGGAGTGGTTTTTATTTAACACATCCTCCACATCAATGTGTAATTACACACTCATACACCATGTTATTTGTAGCACTATATAAAGAATGTGGCCACAGGTATGTATTTCACCAGGCTGTCAGCAGGCACAGAGCAGCACCAGAGCTCTGGTCCAGTGGGACCTGGAGCTTCCCCAGGTGCAGTCACCACCCTCCATCACCCTGGGACCACTCCAGAAGCAGAAAGCAGCATTCCTGCAGGATGCTTTTGGTACAGCACTCACCCCCAGCAACTGGCAGTCTGACATCTTTACAGATGCAAAATTGTGAAGACAGGACTATCCCAGTTATCTGTAGTGGTTATGAAAAAATACTCCAGGGCTGGTTTTCAACCTTTGTTTCTTCAGGAAGTGTGACTGCACTGATGCTTCCCACGTCCACAGGATGAAGCAACTTTCAGGAAAATTGATACAAGAAGGGAAAGAAAAATTCGATGTCCCCATAGAAGGAAAAAAACACCAGAAAAAGTATGACCCCAATGGCAGTAAAACCCATGGAAAAGCACATTCCAAAATAACCAAGCTGCGAGAAGTGGCTTTGCAGGATGTTCACATCATGTGAGGCACCGAGGACTCCAAGTGCAAGATGATTTCATTAGTTACCCTGCTAACAGGAACCCTTCGTGAACCATACACCATGTGTATTTTAAGGTACAAAGGTCACAGTTCATAAGAAATTGGGAGTTCTCACTAGGCTAATTTGAGTGCAGAAAATGCTTTAATGATTTTTTCCTTTCTCTAGCAGAGAATTCATCAATTACGATTTCAGCTCTAAAGAATCAGAGGAAACAGCCAGGGTAGCGGATCCTACAGCACAGTCTGCAATGCAAAAGTTCTATAAACTTTTCTTTTAAAAAAAAAAGCACACTTATAGGTTACATCTTGATAAACCATTAACTGCAACAGAGTTAGGGTAGTCAGCATCAAGAAAACCACTAAAAAGATGGCAAGTATCAGGCAGTGCAAAGAATTAGACACCAACAACTACTGCATGAGAGATTATTACAATGCTGTTTATTTCTTCTCATTAGATGCTACCTCATTTTCCTTTATTTTTCTGCATATTCTCAGTTTCATCTCGGGTTCATGAGGATTTCCAAAAAAGTCTCAGAAGCTTCCCAAGACAGCACCTTGCAAAACTCTCAGGTAAAGAACTATCTTATGAGATCAATCAAAAATTGTAACTTCATCCAATGGAGATGACCCTCTAAAGAGCAGGGAGACATGAAAAAGAAGAGGACAAGTGTATATGCATGCACTCTGGGCAGTGATGAAGGTGTTAAGGAACAGGGCCCTGTGCTTGTAACTTCTGGGGTGGTAGAAGATGGGGAAGAAAAGTGAGAAGGAAGATGACATCAAGCTGCTTTAAAAAAAAAAACAACTGTTTTCATAGACAGCATTAGGTGGGAAGGAACCTTCAAAGCCCATCTTGTCCAACCCCCCTGCAATAAGCAGGGACACCTTTCACTAGAGCAGGTTCCTCAGAGCCCCATCAAGCCTGACCTTGAATGTCTGCAGGGATGGGGCCTCCACCCTCTCTCTGGGCAGCCTGTGCCAGTGTCTCACCACCCTCAGAGTGAAGTTAAAGCAGCACCTATTTTTAATAATGCCACCCTACAAATACACAAAGGAATGGGGGAGGGGTTGATGGACCACCCTGTGATTCTCTCCCCATCACTCACCCATCCAGATCCACATCAGTCCCACACCTCACAGCGTGAGATGCAGCAGCAACACCCATGGCATTCCCTGGTCACCAAGCCATGTAGTTGCCATTAGATCTCTCTTGGCAAAACTGATCTCCCCTACCACAGACCCTCCAGCACCAGCCATTCTCCATCACCATCCTCACACTCAGAGATCCCCCCAGCACAGCACACTCCCCAGTAATACCTCTTACAAACCTCACTGCTGCCCATCAACATCTCCACAGAGGCAGAAGACTCTGGAGAGCTCTCAATGAACACCCACAGCCCCCAACAACTGCAACAGTTCATGTCAAATATGCAGACTCCATCTCCTTTTACACACAAGTTTGCAGCCCAACACCAACAGCATTTAGAGGAAAAGTTCTTTGAAGTCCCCATGGGAGTAAGCACTTTTCTGTCCTCCCCCTCCCTCAAGCCACCTGAGAGACAACACTAAAACACACATAGTTTAAGAAGCACTCATTGCACAGCTTCATTTCTATGTTGGAGGAAGAGCTGCCACTTCTCAGTTTCATAGCTTAGTGGTTAGAAGCTTCTAACACTGCCCTCACAGACATTGGCCACCACATACACATCACTATTTCACATGTCAAAGGACACCAGAGCCAGCCCTGGAAGCAGCAAGTCCAGCTGCTCTTCCCTCCCAAAGGGCCACCCTGACACCACAATGCACCACAATGACACCGTGCCACCTCTGGAGGGGTGCCTGCAAAAGACAAGGTCTCTCATCCAGCCTGTGGCCTCAGCTTTAGGTCAGGGCCCACCTTGTATGCAAGACACAGCTGGACCCAGGAGTGAACTGTTCATCCACTCTTCACAGTTGAAGCCCAGAGACATCTTTGGAGCACTCCTACCTCCCTGTAAGAGCACTGGGTGCTGGCACTCACCTGCCTCTGTGACCTCAGCAGAGTCACTGCCCCTCTCACAACAGCAACACCAGCACAAGCAGAGAACACTCAGTCAAGGGTCCCTTCCCCATCCACAGCAGCCTTCACCAAAACCTATAACCACTACCCTAACAGCAATGAGCAGGGTGAGGAGCACCCTTCCTGTGGCCCCACATCTCCAAGACATTTCATGAAGGTCAACAAAAGATGTTACACAAGTTAGTACAACTTGGGCAAGAAAAATTGGAGGCCTGCTGGGCAGCGGAGACTGATGCTCCATCCTAGAAGGATGTGCACCACCCAATGGAAAGCATAACCTGAAGAGGCAGGATCAGAGACAGACTGTAACAGACCACCCCAGGTTGCTCCTACCCACTCATCCTACCTTCTGGCTCAATACAAGTGGTTGTACATTTTCTCTACCTCTACTATTCATTTTAGACACACACAAACATCAAATATGCACAAAAGCCACCCATGTGAAGCTACAACAGCTGTTTGCCAAAGGATGAGGTATCCTCATCCTCCATCAGTAACTAAAGGCAATACAAGTCTTGCAATGGATAAAACAGGTCTGGCTTTAGCACATTTGCTTTATTAACAACAACCACCCTAAAAAAAAGAACAAAACCCAAACACTAACATGAAAGAGAAACAAAACAAGTTCTGTTGCACATAATCACAGCATTAGTTTTCCTTAAAGCCTGGAACAGACCAGACCTATTTGCAATCAGTTTTACAAAGATCTGGACTTCATCAGATGTTTCAGTAGAGCTTCCTAGGTCTGCAGCAATGAGATCCATCCGCTGGAGATTCTGGGATTCACTCCCCACCCCCCACTGTACTGTTTTTGGACAGAACTGATTCTGCTCAGCCAAGCACCACAGCTGTACCAGCTCCAGCAAGTACAACGGGTTACTCAACATGCTGCTGTAACTGAAAAAAGCCAGACAGCATCAGGAAAAGGGTAAAAAGCTGCTTATTGTATGAAAATCTGGAATAAACACCATTAATTTTAATCCTTTGAGCACACAAGAGAAAGGAACAACCATTTCAGAAGCAGACATAGGTGATGCCCGTTTTACATTGCTTTTGTAAAACACTGTTCAACATATATCAATAGATCGTCATTTGTTCTTTCAAAGAAAACCTTATTTCATAATATAAACAATTTTTTATTATTTGCCTTAAAAAACCCAACCCACCCCTCCATCTGTTCAGTCTCACTGGGTTTTAGACAGTTTTAAGCACTTGAAACACCCTGACAAAGGCATTCAGACAAGCCCTACTAATACAGCAATTCAGAGCAACACCGTGCTCATTAAGTCCCCTGCTCTGCTAAGGAGTTACTGGAAAAGATAAAACAGCTCCCCAGAAGTATAAACAGAGCTAGACTAAAAATATAATAATGATAAAAAGAGTTAGCCATCACCTGTACAGCTTCACACTCAGATTCTCTGGGTTAAGATGAAACACAACCCCCACACACACATTTATGTAGTTTTCAGGAGTGCTAGAGAGCAGCAGAACTTTCAGAATTTGCAAAAGGCAAATCAGGAGCTTTAATAACCATCTATAGTACAGCTTTACCCAAACCAAATTCATTAAAAGCAAGGACAGTGTGTAACAAAAAAGCCCATTTCCCTCTGGGTTTTTATTTTCTTAGAAAAAGCGAGGAATCAAAGCAGTTAGGTCAACTTACCTAACCAAAGTTACAGTAAAGTACAAATTAACTCTGGTAGAGTACTGCAGAAGATCATAATAGGATCAAATTCTACTCAAAGTGTATTTAATTTTCCTTTAACAAGTCAGGAATGAAGATCAGATTGAGTTCACAAAGACCAGCCAAGTAAGAAAAAAACCACGTTATTTGAGCCTGCATCCTCCTATCTGTTTTCCCCAGAGTTCATGAATAAGTGTTTTGTATCCCTCTGTGGCAAACAACTGAAGAACAGATGGCATGAGGTCTGAAGTTACTCCTTCCCCGATAGTTTAAGTGACACATATACTCCCATGATATGGCATTTCATTTTACCCATTACTCCTGCTGGATATTTAACTGCTGTGTCATACAGCCATTAAGCTCTATTAACACACCAAAACTATTTCCTAGTAAATCACTTAAACTCTGGTTCTGCACACTGACACCCAATTGGGGTTAAAATGTATGTGGGCTTATATGGAAGATTCTTGAGAAAGAGGAAAAAAAATCCCCATCAGCTCCAGGAATTTGTAGGGTTTGTTATTTTGGTTTGGAGTTTTTTGGTTGTTTTCAAAGCACTACTGGGATAATGGTGAACTAAAACCCCCAATATGCAAGAGCATTCAAACCCTCAAGACCATTCACTGAAGCATCTTACAAAAATGAAGTTCAAGTTGAGCACCATTATATGAGCTGATTTATTTTTTCTGTTTGGGACTGAGCAGCAGGGATGTCACCACACCACACACATATCTGGAGTAAGCAGAGTCACTGCTAACGAACAAAACAGCTGCTCTAGAAAGTTTTTGGTACATTTATTGCCAGCTGATTTACAACTCAGTCCCAGTCACCAATCCCCACAGATGACTGGCTGGCAGCTAAGGTGCTCCCCAATGCTTAGAGGTGTTGGGCAAGTCCCTGTGGCCACAGCACACATTATGGCAGGAGACTGGGCTCATGGCCCTCTCCTTGTGCCACAGTCCATGTCTTTTCCATAGGAAAAGGTGGGGAAGAGTCAAAGGGACAGCTCAGAAGCCAAGGTAATTACCCGAGGTAGTCTGTAGCACACCTCCAATGCACAAGCTGCTGTCAAAAGGTGCCATGGACTCAACCCCTCTGGAGGAGAGTGAGATTTTATCCAGCAGCATGGGAAGCTGCTCATGGTTTGGGGGTTAGTCCATTCGGAGCAATGAAGCAACCCAATGCATAAGACAGGCTCCACCTCTGGTTTGTGGAAACTGGGTTGAGAGATCCAGGAGTACTCCTTGGGAAGAGGTATGTGAGGGGTGAGTGTGGACACCTTGCTCTTCATACCCAACAGCTCCCAGTCCCATCTTATTTGCTCCACAGAAGAGCAATGGAAGCAGAGGGGAGCCAAGACTCCTCTCTCCCCAAAAGAAAAACCACTGCACCATATCAGCCAGAGTGGAAAACATCTATCATCTTGTGGTCTTCATAACCAGTCCAAAGGGCATGGTCAGACAGGTTGCAGCCATTGAGCTGGGTGCTACCGAGTCTCCAACTTGCAAAACCCAGCCCTGGCAGGGCCATGGGGTTCTCACCTTGGGGCAGTTGGGAGGGAGAGAGTAGGTTCCTCCATTTCAGAGTAGGAACAATAGGATTATAGATGAAGGCTGTTTCTTGTCAACTTCAATTCCATGGGAGAAAATCCCTGAAGCACTCTCCCCTTCTCTGCCCAGCGAGGTGTCAGGCACACCAAGACCAACACTGGAGAGCACCCTGCTCTGACAGCTCATCATCACTTCACAGAAGGAACATGTGCTAGATGTCAATTCAGGGTCACACAAACTCCTCCAAGAGGAGAACCAATTCTGCTGCTGCATAACTACCACAAGCCAGCACAGTGGCCATGAGCCCCTCCTATCCCAGAACAGGAGAGTCAGAGGTGCCAAGTGTCACACTACTCACTGACACCTCTTGGCTGCCCTTCTCATGCCTACAGGCTGTCCTGGTATCACACATCAGTGCTCACCTTACACTGACATCTCCTGGCCAGTCCAACCCACAGACCCTCCTAACAGGAAAGTGTCCCACTGCTGGCAGTCAACAGCCATGGCATGGCAAGTCTAAAATCCAACCCTCTCCAGCTGCGCAGTTGTAGCAACCTCTTCTTGGCACACAAACCCAAACCCATCACTGCATGGGAGCTCCTTAAGTATGGCAGGTTTATGGCCACCTCCCTTCTCAAAAGCCCCATCACACCTGGCCCCTTGCCTCTACACACCCAAGAATCACCTTTCCCAGGTGAGATCAGTATCTCCAACAGCTCAATTGCTATTGCTGCCCTTTTAGCACATTCTACCAGTGCACCACTGAGCCTCCTCCAGAACCCCCACCACATCAAAGGCAGCAATCTTAAATGTCTCTGTAATGCACCCATGTGTCAGATAGCCCGTGCCAACAGTACTAAGCTGACAGATTGCAACATCAACTCTTTTTGTGGAAAAAGAAATGACCAAAAGGACCAGAAATACCCTTCCCACCAAGCCCTGGTTTTATTTTAAGTCATTTCCTATTACTGCAACGGGACCCTGCACATTTAGCAAAGAGTTGACCCAGGATTGGAAGAACATACAACTGACCTTTGGGCACAATGTACTGAAGAGCAAAAGGAGACTATCTGACAGAGGCAGCCCCTAAAGCCTGACCCAGCTCCATTTCATGTGCTGAATTTGAGCAGCAGTCTATTAATAGTTCCCTCCACATCCCTACCCTGCTCCTCCATGTCAGGGCAGCAGCTGTACCAACACACCCTGACACAGGCACGTGTTTCCACACTGGCAGCGTAAAACACAGCTAAACCAGTTGTTTCATTTTAAACAGAGGTCACTATCTCAAGAATTAACTCAAAACAAACAAAGTCAGTCTCAGAGTTAATTTAATGTGAGTGCACAGCAATGTCAGAATCAAGGTTTCAGACCAAGCCTCCCTCCTTTCTTCTCCCAGACAGATTCCCTAAATTATTCTGTTCATTTACACTAGAAAGTTCACCCAGCCAATAAATTAACAGCAGAGGTAGTAACCAGATACGGTTTCAATGTCAGGCAAATGCTGTCAGCAAGCAGGGACTCTGGAGAGCCAAACCACCACACCAGCAACGATCCTGAAGATGGTACCTTTGCCAGAAAGAAGTCCCCTGGGTCCTCAATACATGGGCATACAACACCATCCTCCTTCCATAGAGTTTAGCTTCACATACTTTCATTCTGTCAAAGGCAATTTGCCAACTAGAGCCAAGCAAACTCGCTTTAACAGCACCTGCTTTACAGGCTCCCACTTTTAACCATGCCAGTGTATCTGCTTACACAAAAACATCTGAGCCACAGGCCTTCAGTATCAGTTTGAGCAACCATCACAGAGCCTAAGTGAACATAACCTGGAAAATAGCACTTTTAAATTTAAAGAGGAAATTTTACATAGCCTTTTGTCACACACTGGTCATGGTTTTCCACCTCACAGCCACTCAGACTAGAAATTTTGCTTCAAGGAAAGATTACCAGCCTCAGAAACAGAAGTTAGCCATTTCACATAGGTCTAGTATTAATGATTTCAAACTCCCTTTTTATTCACCTTGCCTTAAAGGAAGGTCTAATCTCACCTTGTACTCCTAGAATATTGGCTGATTTTAGCATGGCATCAATCTGTATGAGCTTCTCATGTAAGGAATAAAACCATCAAGAAAATACACCCTCTGCCCCCATATTAACACTAGTTTTGAACCACATTAAATAAGTGTTTGGAAATACATCCACATTTAGAATTTAATCTGCAGTTCAGACCTGTGCCCTCCATAAACATGATGCTCCTGAATACACGAGTGACTAAAGACATACAAGATACTGACACAGTTTTGCTTTGGTTCAGGCAGTTTTTAAAAGAGCAGCAATGAAACAAGAAAGGGGGCAAGTGCTATAAAACTGAAATAAAGCACTTATCTTGTGAAGATAATTAAGCTTTGGCAGAAGAGCCACGGGTGCTGCCTCAGAGCAGTGTGTCTACATGTGGCTGTTTTACCACAGCAGTCTCTCAGTTCGGGGGTCACCTGGGAGATCCTATCAGAGATGTAGCAACACCCATCCTTTGCCCTTACACAGCTCCCCAACATCCCAGGCCTGAGCCAACTCTGTCCCAAGAGCATCCAGGGCTGCCAGACAGAGCCCCTGAAGACAAAGCAACCTGGGGAAACCAGTCTCCACCTCAGCACTGGTACCCAGCACAGAGCACAAGCCTTAGGCAACCAGAGTGTTACCTTCCACCTCACCACCACAAGTACAGCCATCCTTCCCACATTACCAGCAGTATAAACTGGAATAAAGTACCACCTGATGGAAGCTGACAAAGTATTCAAAGCAAGAGCCATGAGGCAAGACCACACCTGGAGTACTGTGTCCTATTCTGGGCCCCTCAGTTCCAGAAGGGGATAGAACTCCTTGAAAGAGTCCAGCACAGAGCCACCAAGGTGAAGGGAGTGGAATAACCTCCTCATGAAGACAGGCTGAGGGAGCTAGGTCTTTTTAGCTTGGAGAAGAGGAGACTGAGGGGTGACCTCGATAATATTTATAACTATGTTAAGGGTGAGCATCAGGAGAATGGAGCCAGGTTCTTCTGAGTAATGGCCAGTGATAATTTGCAAATTATTTGCAAATAAAGACACCTGCAAGTGTCAGGAGGATGGAACCAGGCTCTTCTCACTGTTGGCCAGTGATAGGACAAGGGGCAATGGGTCCAAGCTGGAGCATAGGAAGTTCTATGTGAATGTAAGAAAAAATGTTTTCCCTGTGAGGGTGACAGAGCACTGGGACAGGCTGCCCAGAGAGATTGTGGAGTCTCCTTCTCTGGAGACATTCAAAGCCAATCTGGATGCATTCCTATTTAATCTAAGTGATCCTCCTCAGGTGGGGGGGTGGACTAGACAGCATTTCAAGGTCTCCTCCAACTCCTAAAGCTCTGGGATTCTGTGAAGTACAGCAAGGTTCCAGATGGCACCAGGTTTGACTCCACCACAACTTCCCAGCATTTTCCCAAGGGGAAACTGTGTGGTGATTTTTAAACCATTCATCTATCCAAGAAGATCATTTGGCTCACAAGCAGCAGATTGACAGATACCCAAATGCCTTGTTCACATCCCAACATTTAACTTGGGAGTGCAGCCCTGAAATCCTGTTATGCCAAAGTCCCACCACACAGCATTTATACACCACCAATTAATCTTAATTACAGCTGTTGAAAAACCTTAGAATGCAAACCCTTCCAACCTGCCAGGGCATGCTAATCCCGCTCTGGTACTTCAGCAAGAACAAGAAACTTATTTTCTAGCTAGAATTTGACCACAGCTTTCACGACTTCTCAGACAGGTCTAAAACCCAGGTCTAGATCAGTTGGCATTTGGACCCTACCCTAATCCAAGCCATGATTTTGGTCCTGAAGCCTAAAGCCACCTTTTCAATGAAATAAAGCCAGTGAACAAGAACGGCTCGCAAGGCCTTTGTAGAGACGGACACAAAAAGAGACAGAGACACACAGGCAACAGCACAACTGGGCTGCAAAAATGCTGAGCAAGGACAGAGGATTAGCGCCTGCGTCGAGCCCCAACACCGTTAGCTCTAAAAGTAACAGGCACAAGCGCATCTCCACAAGATGTGATTTCTGGCAGTTTTCCCCCAAAAAGGCTCTGAATTGGTTTTGACAGTGTGATGCTGCAGAGGAAGGCATTTTGTCTTCAGCAGCATGGAGATGATGGCTTCCAATCGTCCTCAGCTACACATATCTGAACTTAAAGTTTCTAAGAGACTGGAAAGTGAGGGTATATCCAAGCAGCACTGCTTACATAAAGCTTTTCAAAATGTCATGAATGAAGTGACAACTTGACAGCACCCTCTGAGCTTTTTGCCCCAGTAAGACTCCCTAGATGAATTGAGTACAAGTCAAAAAGCCCAAGGTACACAGCCACTCACACCTTCTCCCGGTCCCTTCCTCCACCCAAGCCCATCCATCCCAGAAGATGAAAGACTTTCATCATTCAGACTTTCTCAAACTATACAAACTCTGTATTAGATGGAAAAGATCTAACCATAAGATCCAAGTTAAGCTGAGGCAAGTGTAACAGACACTAGTGGGAATTCAGGAATTATTACAAGTTATTTCATCACATGCAGCGAGTTTGAGAAGCCTTAAACAAGCTTTAGAAGGAGTAAGGAAGCCAGTCACCAGGTAAGGTCCATGCTGCAATTCTCCCTTTGCAATCTCTAAGCATAGACAACCCAAATGCTGGAATTTCCACACACCACGCTTGCCAATACATTTGGCAGTCTTTTGTCATTAAAGCTATTCTGTTACAGAGAATATGATGAAAATACACCTATTTCAATTCCCCTGCTAGAGCATACTGAGAACATTTGGCTGCAAGATGAATTGCCAATCCATGCAATCACCCTGCAGTGACAGCGCTGGCCAGACCAACAGACAGCTGAACATCAGCCTCTTCCTGGTGAATGTCTTCCTCCGACAGCATCCCAGGCATCATCCCACAAGGGTCTCCAGCTACCCAAACACATGTCTTACACAGGGTCCAGTTCAATGCAAAGGCAGACAAAGACCAGGTCATAAGGCTGTCCTCCCTGCCTGCAGTGCCTTCCTCCCCTTTTAATCCTGGCCCCTTCCCCAGGAGCCATCAGGGCTGGGTGATGAGGGGTTAAAACGCCCTACCACCAGGCCCTCATTCTGCATCCCCACCTAACAAACACCTAGGAAATTAAGACTGCAAAGACTGAAAAGTGCTCCCCTCTAGTTTTTATTAAGGAAGCAGTGCTGCAGTGAATTATATTGTGTAATTAAATCATCAGGGAATAAATACAGGGCTGTAAATCCATCCCCACCAACCCCAGGAAGCCAGGAGAAAAAAAAAAGGATTGGGGCAATACTGAGGAGATAAACAGCCAGCAGCTCAGGCTTATCAAGTCACATTGACATGCTCTTCTCAAATACCCTCATAGGCCATAAAGCTCAGTCAGCCAGTGGAAGCTTAAGGATCCCAGACCATAGATAGGAGTTAAATTTGCTAATTTGCACCAAAATTAGAGTAACTGAGACTAAGCAACAGCTCAATGAAAAAAAAATTAAAATCTACCTTCAGGTTTTCCCCATATGTGGGTCTCACTCAAATAGATCCTAAAAGAAACCATGTGAGCAGCAGACACTACAAGCTTCAAAGAAAAATTAAGCACATCCTACTGCCCTTTTTACAGAACTGAGAAGCATAAAAAAATCACTACAGAAATGCTAACAGCTGTGCCTCAAAGCAGCAAAAGGCAGCATCTAAGCCTTCATTCTAGCTAATTCCAGATGAATTCACTCTAAAGACCCAGAGCCCAAATTGTATCTTTTTATTTAAGAATCTTCATTTTAAAAGGTATTTGGATAGACAAGTCTTTGACCCAACTGAAGCACTTGTTCACGATGCCTAACAGAAGAAAGCCCTCAGATGCTTTTCAAGGTTTGATTGTCAAGAAGCTGGTGACAGTCACCATTTCTGAGCAAGGAAAAGGGCAGCTAAGGGGGGCAGCAGACCCTCAGCCATTAGAGGAACAATAAATTTATACTGGTAGAAAAAAGGAAAGTTCCTCTCACAAAGACACTCCCAAGTTCATTTGCATTTGGTGTCTTTTTAATCCAGACCTGCTGCTGCCTTCTGAAGCACCTGGAGTGGGGGGAAGAGAAGAGCCCCGTTCAGCTTTTTTTAGCACACTTCATACATTCGGAGAGCAACTCCTGACCTCTCCACACAGTACAAGAGCTCCTGCATTAACACCCTTGGCGAGGGCAGCCAGACCCCAGGGCTGAGAGGGTTAAGCCTGGGAGGAGTGTACATAAGGTGGTGGATCCAGAGCCAATGAGAATATTGCGCTATAGTTAGACACTGGATACTAAGCCAGGGTGACTATAAAGGCTGCTCAAAGCTGAGCTTCTCTAGATGACACCGGCACGCTGCCCTCAGCTCCTAGGCTTACAAAGCAGAAAAAAAAACCGCACAGGAGGATCAGCTCAGCTTACCTGAAGTTCACACCACGCAACTTCCACCCACGTCTCTGTGTCCAGACCCTTGTAGACAGTCTTGAAGGATCCCCTCCCGAGTTCGATATCAAACTTTAGGAACCTGCCATCCAGCGAGGTGGCAACCGCTTTCATATCGGCCTCCTCCTCGGGCTCCTCTTTCTTAGCCTTGCTCTGATCTCTGGAAACGTCCGACGCCTCTTTCCTCTCCACATCCCTGCCGCCTTCCTTCTGCTCTTCAGCCCCTGCCACGGTGCTGGGCGCTGGCGCTGCCTGCGGCTCCCCGGGCGGCTCGGCCCCCAGGCACACCTTGTCCACCACCCCGTGCCCTGCCTTGGCCCTCTCCGCGATTATCCTCCTGGTTTTGGGGAGCAGGATTATCTTCCTCTGATGCTCCGACTCGGGAAGGTCAAAAGCAGGTTCCTCCTGGTCCGAGTCCACCACGCTCCTCCGCAGGAACCGCTGATGGACCATCTTGGGATCCCTGGAGCAGGGGCCGCGTCGCGGCGGGGCAGGGGCTGCCGGGGCTCCCGGCACTGCAGCAGCGGCCGCCCCGCTCCTCC
>VXBZ01000891.1:145674-188196 GCA_013399135.1 Heliornis fulica
GGCCCGCCCCCACCCCCTTCCTCCGCCGCCAGAGACAATGGAGGGTCCCCGGGCCCCGCCGCCGCCTCGCCCTGCGGTGCGGGGGTGCCGGCTGCGGTGGGAGGGGCACCTCGTATCCCCCGGCCCAGGGATGCTCCAGCGCCTCCGAGGAGCATCGGGGTACGGGTCCCGCCCACAGCCCTCCGAGCACCGCGCCCTGGGGCCCCGCACGGAGCAGGTGGCCGCCCCCAGCAGCCGGCGGTCCCTGGGTGTCCTGGGAAGGACCGTCGCTTCGGGCTACCAGACATTCCTCCTCCCTCGTCATTTTCTGAGTCCTCCCCGGGACACAGGCACGCGTGGCGTGTGGCATCGCTGCGCAGCACCCTGGGGTTCGGTGCCGTGGGCTTGAGCACTGCCTGCCACGCGTACCTGGGGGTTTCTTTGTTTGGGTTTGGGTTTGTTCCTTCGTTCCGCGAATCATTCTGTGAGTACTGGCGTCATGGCTCGTTAGGATTGACGCTTGGCGTAAGGCTAGACAGAAGGAAACTTGGGTCTGAAGACAACGCCGTTGGAGACATGGGACACTGGCTTCGCTAAAGGCTGCGCCCATCAACACCTACATCTCTGCTCTGTAAATCCATGAAAGGGCTGTGGTCTCCGCTGCTGCCAAGCTTGGTTTCCCAAGTGTCAGGCTCATACCAACACAGCATATGCTTTAGTAATTAAAATTTAACTTAAAAAAAAGAAAAAGAAGAAGGCTTACCAAGTAATTATTCTCTGAGATTTTGGAAGGAAGTTGACTGCCATGCATCCATAATTAGTTTTTATTTTAATTACTTCATTTTTTAGTTAAGGATGATTTAAGAAAACCTTTTAAAGTAAAAAAACAGGTGGTTATTTTACATAGAAGCTCTAGTGCCTTCATTTTTAAATCATGGGTGGTGACTAACAGCTCAGGGTTATGGATGCATTCGATCTTTCTGTGGTTTGGTTTTTGAAGTGCTAAATGCCTGATATTTCTAGGACTCGTAGGTTTGTGTGATGTGCAGCGATGCAGAATTACCTGCCATTAGTCCTGTATGCCGTGCTCTTCTTACTCCATGGACAGAGGTTTAATAAGCAGAGAGCAGTATGAAGTTAGCAAGTGAAAAGCAGGGAAGGTTGAGAGCTCTGACGCCTTCTCCTAGTTATTATATAAACTTGACCTAGAACTCTCTTCCCAGCCAGAGAAATTCCCACCACCATGTAGAAAAAAAGGACAAGATTCAGGCTAATGAGATGGCTAAAAGTAGCAGGCAACACTCAGCAGGTGGATAGAGGAAAACGGGAAACATTCTAGGGATGGCCAGGCACCAAAACCCCAAAACTGCAGTTATGGGGTAAAAAAAAGGGACTTTCACTGCTCAGCACAGGAGAGGAGAACATCACAGCCGGCTGCAGGAGGACATGCAGGCACTGCTGAGCTGCCCGGTCCCTGGTGCTGCACAGGCAGAGTGAGGCCCATCCTGACAAGGCCTTTCTCACATCCAAGTTTCCTCTGGTGTTTGTTGTGCGGTCCTATGTCGAGACAGTGCCTTCAGCTCTTCCACTGTCCATTTAGCTACTGAAAAATTAACATAATTTGCATCTCATGAGCTTAATCACTGCACTCTGAATCTGCTTATGTGGATGATTTTTAATAGCACTTAAACAGAAAGCTTCTTCACACTCCTACTGCTTGACATTTTCCGTGCTGCTGAACATTCATTCAACGTACTCAAGCGAGTAGCCTTGGGAAGCAGCCTGATGACACGTGGCAATGTGTGACATCAAGCAGACGAGGGACCAGCATGGCAACCTGGCTGTGGCATGCATAGAGTGACATGATCCAGTTCTCTACGGCAGCCTTTCCCAGCAGAAGGATGCTCCCTAGCAGACAGAGCATGACTCTTTAGCCAGTGGCTGCACCAGACTGGAGAGACATTGCATGCTTGGCTCTCTGTGGAGGAATGGCTGTCTGCTGAAGGTCACACACACCTCTCTCTCTCTCTTCCCATGCGGACAAACAGCCAGTATGGAACACTACTTACTAAAAAACTAGAAGCATCGAATTAGACAAACACCTGAAGAGAAACTTTGCCTAGGAACAAGGGACTGCTACAAGGGCTCTTTGTGTTGAAGACAATTCCACTGTGCAGTCGAAACAAGGCCTTGTGCAGATGTCTTTCCACTCCCCTGGTCTGTAACTATTGATGGCTTTCCACTCCCTTGGTCTGTAGCTATTTGCATAAGCATTGCAAAACCTTGCTGAAGATACAGAACCAGCAACTGTATTGAATAAACTGGACTGATGGCAGTTAACCATATTGGTGTGCTTTCTTTTGTGAGCGCGTCTCCAACTCCTGCATTCCCAGATCCTGGTAATCACTGGACAAGGGATTCTCCCACAATTAGCGCCCAAAGAGGGACACCAGGAAAAGAAACAGCGGACAGAGATGGCCTGGCAGCAGATGGACTGGCACTGAACAAGTCATGTGTTGCAGTAGCTGGAAGCAGGGTCGCTCCCTGCCCTCTGCATCCATCATGGAGTGGGAAGCTGCAGAGAAGCTGCTTTTAAGTATTCTCTCTAAGAGAGGCGAGCAGATATCTCCTAAAGGGCTGACAGAATTAATTAAATGGGCCACCAATCAGGACATCTCGAGAAGGTGGCACTGATATTTAGTGTCGCCGAAAGGTGAGAAATAGGTGACCATATTTGGGACGCTGTGATTACTGGGGGCAAGGATGAAAAACGTTTACAATCCTTGGGTTCCACCTGGCGTACAGTGCTTACTACTTTGAAAGCTACGCAAGCGGAGTGGCAAGTAGCAGCTGCAGCTGTACAAGCCTTGTCCCCAGCAGCGACTCCATCTGATGTGCTGTTAGAAACTCCCATATGTGGACTCGTACATCCAGTCTGTTCAACAGTCACTGAAGTGCGGGATTCAGTAAAATCTAAGAAAAAGGGGTACAAAAGCGAGCAGTCAAATCCTCCGAAACCTGCCGTGGAGGAAAAGCCCCCTGAATTGACCACCCTTGTTGACAAAAATTTACCCGAATTGGTTCCCAACCCTAATCCATCCTCAGCAAGCAACTCCTCTGATTTTGAGTGTGAGGAGGCAGAAATCGAGATATAAAAGTTAACTAGACAATTGCAAAAATTGGAATTATCCTTGAGAGGGAAATCCCAAGGAACTGAACTTTGGGCGAGTGAAAAGACAGAACCAACTGGTTATGTCCCACCATTGCCCTCTGCCCCACCGCACCCATGTGTTGGCTGCACTCCTCTGCGTTGGTTGGGAGTGATCCATGATGCAATCTTAGAAGGACGGTGAGAAGCAGCTTCCCAAATTGCTTGCCCCGTTACCTATGATCAAGAAGGGGGAAAATGGGAGCCTCACAATTGGAAACTATTGCAGCAAGCTTGAAAAACAGTAACAGGCTATGGACTAGAAGCAGAAGCCTCCAAACAAATAATCCAATGGATAGTTACAGAAGATGTAAACACAGCCAATAATATCTGCAATTTGGGTCGATTGCTCCTTACACCATCAGAAAACCTTGTTTTCTTACAAGAATGGCAGGATAGGGCAATGTGAGAAACCGCTGTGCCTAGACATCAGAATGATCTTTTGTATGGTGTTACAGCCGACATGCTGCTTGGCATGGGAAACTACACCTCCCCCAACGAACAAGCAACCTTCCCCACCACGTTCCACCAACTGTCTGCTCGCTTAGCCCTGGAAGCAATATTTGCCATTCCAGCAGGAAAAAGAGAACCTGCTTTTGCAAGTGTAAAGGTGCAACTGAATCTTTTGGACATTTTGTGGATCACATGTGGATGGCAATCAGAGACAGTGAATTCCCTGAAGAAACAAAACAGCAGCTATTTCATGTTATGGTACATGATAACTCAAACCCTACTAACAGGTCTACACTTGCCACCCTTCCGCAGGGATCAACCATGGAGATCATATTACAAAGAGTGGCTCGAGCTGAACAAGGATGACAATCTAGCCAGATTGCTGCTGCGGTTCAAGCTGCTTTCATGCAGAAAGCCGGGAACAAAAGCCAGCCCAAGTCCAAGGAATCGAGCTGTTACCACTGTGGTTTGCCCAGTCACATTAAACGTGACTGCACAGAAAGGTATGGTGTGTCTCCTGTCAGCAAGCCACACATGCCTCTCAAGTTTGCCAGCGTTCAGGCAACGGCCAGCGCAGCGTGAAGCAACAGTGCGCGAAGACACAAGTGCCAAACACCACCTACTCACCCCAGGATATCTTCATGACCACCAAGCAGAAACCCAAGGAAGCCTCAGACTGGACGTGGCAGCAGCAGTAGACATACATCTACGAGATTCAAGTGTTCATAAAGTTAAGCTAGCTGCTAAAGGACCTTTGTCAACCTGCAAGCCTTTGCATGCTATCTTAATAGGACGCTCATCCTTAGGGCTTTCTGGAATAGTGTTGATACCGAGGGTAATTGACGCTGATTATGAGGGAGATATATATGCCTTGTTGTTTACCATGTCACCACCTGTGTTAATCCCAGCAGGAAATAGTATCACACAACTTATAGCAGTGCCTGCTGAGACTCCTGTGGAAATGCGGCCTCAACGACAAGGAGGCTTCGGGTCTACCGGGAAATTAGCCTGTTCGACACCACAGCTAGGAGAACAACCATTAGTCACGGTAACGCTGCAACACGGGGCGAACAGTGTCACGGTGACAGCTCTGTTAGACTCTGGGGCAGACATTTCTATTGTGTCCCTTGCAGTGTGGCCTGCTAGCTGGCCCACTCATCCCGTCAGCAATATTGCCGGGGTTGGGGTCTTCTCTGTCACAGCACGTTCACAAAACCTGATCAGTGTGCAAATCAGACAAGAACAGGCGACAAGGAAATCTCTCGCAGCTCTCTGGTGTTCTCTGTCCCTCAGACCATGGGCTGGCTGTTCCCTGACAACTGCACAGCATGGACTTAAGGGAAACCTAAAGGTGATGGCCAACACACTCTTAGTTTCTACCTCTGAGCCGAAGGCTCTTCAGCCGATGCAAGCAGAGCCCCACGAGCTGTGTTTCCATAAGCTGTATTGTTGGGTTTCCTCTGCTTGCCTCAATTTACCCAGTACAGAGACATGTTACTGATTTGTCTGCCGTACTGATTTCGGCTCCGTGCAAGCGAGCAGCAGTATGCTATGTCACCAAATATCAGATACCTCACTGCCAGAGGGCACAGAGAAAGATAAAAGCAGTTTTCCCACTTGTTAGAGCATCACCAGAGTGAACCTGAGGTAGGTTCACTGCCAAGAGCGCGCTGGTGTGCAGGCGGCATTGTAAATTATCATGCCTTTCAGCAAAAAGGTAGCGAAGGTGCTACCTCGGACTAAGTGACCTTTGTCAACGCTGTTTATTGTGTGTCTGAAAGCCCATGGATGAAATTCTCTCCCTATGCAAGAAGCTGAAGGAACCAGATGTCACTGGGCACACCAGTGGGCATTTCTGCTTGAAGAGCAGATTAACACCGTTCTGTCTGCGACTCCCTTCGCTGTTCCACTGGCCGATGTCGGGAGCTGTCAGCCACTCACCGACACAGAGCAGGACAGCCCATCCGAGGTAATAACTGGTGTTATTTTTTAAAGGCAGAAAAAATAACCATTTTCTCCTATAAACAGCCATTAATGTCTTTTCATATTTGTTTGGAGTGAGGAAGTGAAGTCCGGTTTGTGACTTTCAGGTTCTTGGTTACCGAGAAATTTCTGATTTGTTTAAAATAAATGTTCACAGGGGACTGTGGAAACATTGATGCTGGCCTCCAGCTCTCCTTACCTTGTTCCTGCTATAATTTATAACTTGATTATGAACAGGTCACATACCTACCGAGAGCTGCTCTCTGCTGCACGCAGGCTGTGCTACTGGCCCTAACACAGAGTTATGCAATAATCATGTTTTCTTTAAGAGAATAAAGATAACGATGATCATTTCAAAACCCACTTTCACAATATACTCTCAATTAGGTCATCTGTATTCTGTTCTAACTGTGTGCTTATGTTTTCAACAGTTCAAGTCATCCAGTTTACACATACTTATCGTAAAGGTGCTTTAAAAAAGACTCTGTGTCAAAATGATGGACACTGTTGGCAAACTCACCTAGCAGGTACAGCCAGCCAGGCAGCAAGTGGTGGGCAAGATGTAGGTAAACTCCATTTATCTCTGTTTGCTCTCAAGGATGACACTGGCACAATATATCATTCTAACATGAACAGTGATCTACAACTCAAGAACATTCTGTGTTCTTAATTCTTGGGGGCTTTTTTCCGTTATACAGCCCCTAACAATGCGCCATAACATTTCCTCTCCCGTTCCTTAAAATAAAACAAACTTAATGGTGCTGCAAAGGAGTTAATGGCCAGGACCTTCACTGCTTTCTGGGTTTACTGAGGTGTGCTCCCTGCACCACTGCCCAAGAACGGGCTCTGCCCCAGGGAGCAGAAGGGCAGCTGAGTCTGCAAAGTGACAGCGCACAGTTATTTTGCATTTCTGAATGGTTTCCATGGAGCATCATCTCTCCGCGCCAATTCACAAAGATGAGGTTTATTTTTTAGACAGGCAGGCTACCACCTTTCCCACCCCACATCTGACCAGTGATTAATAGTTATTTTAGAATTACTGCATGATTCAAAAGTTTGTATTCAATTATTTATCTGGTTTTATTTGCCAGGAAATGATGGCTTTGAGCCTGCAATAAACTCAAATGAACTACACAATTAATTTCCCAGTGCTTCTGTGTGGCCACGAGAATCACAAGGCTTCAACCCACATGTTGGTAGTTTGTAAAGCCTCTCTCCCTATTCTTGTGCCGTTTTCTGCTACGATTCCTGCCGTACCTTTATAATGAAAAATAAAATAGTTGGAGAGAGCACAACAAGGATTATAGCAAAATATGGAACAGAGCAAAACAGACTCATATCAATGATTCCAACACGTCATGTCATAGCACAGTCAGGACTTTCTAAATGTTAATGTTTATGGTAATCTTGTCTCTTTTTTTTCCTTTTTTTTTTGGTACAGTGTGAAGCTATAGTCTATCAAGTTTATCAAAAAGCCCATCTAATACCTTGTGTTGCAAAACAGTCAGATTTAAGACATAATGACAATGCCATTATTCCTCCTAACATAAAAGCTGAGGAGTAAGCTCTTCTGAGTTTCCTAAGAACATCTGCTGGTCTCATCTCCGTGCAGTGCTGCTCATTGTACTTAGCTCTTCGATCCTGTTTTTTCTTCCAAATTGAAGCACCAATGAGAGCGTGTAACCAGGGCACAAAAACCTCCTGACGTGCAGTGAGCACTCAAGCAACTATGTTCATTTCACAAACGAGGCTATGAACCAGCAGTGTTGTACGAGGAACGTGGCTGTTCATCCAGCTCTGGTTCCAGTGACTCTGAGCACGCAGCTGTGATTGACAGTCAAGAGGCAGAAGTGCATCAACGATGGCGTTAACCTGAACTAAAAGCAGCATACACAAATACAAACCACACAACTAAATAATATAGAGGCTGTGTCACACACAATGAAGACAAAACACCCAAAGAGTCAACACTTATGCTCCAAACAGCCTTCACCACCACTGTCTTCAGAACAAGACTCCTTTCAGCACACTGGTACTGCTTTTTAAATACTTCTAGGTAAGTAGCATACACCACTGACTGTCAGTGGCATCACCACAGGCTCACAGAGCTCACTGCAGGTACCAAGCTCTGAGGTTCGAAGTTCAGATTTGGATGGGAAAATTCAGTCCCCAAAACACCAGACAGCATTCCTCTGACAATATTATTTGTCTGCTCATTTAGAATAAAGAAAGTATCAGGCAAACATTCAAAATCAGGACCCAACAGGATTTGGAGAGCAACTAATTTATATTTAACAGCAGATAGTTTAGGCAATAACAGTCAGGTGTAATATCCTGAATTTCCAAGTGGGTTCTGGGCATAAGTGCTTTGGCTGAGCACATCATTAGCCAAGGTCCCAACTCTGGTTTGATTGGGCTGACTAGCTATTTATTTAAACAAAGAGAGGACCAGTGTGTGATATGACTGTTTCCCCGTTTACCCACCGATCTGCTCACTGTTCACATGCTTGTTGAGGAAAAGTGTCCACTCAGACAGACATGAGTACATGTATGCATTCCCAAACTTTGGCGAGGGAGAAAAAAAAATCTGAAACATTATCTTAAATCTGAAAAATAAACCCAACATGACATAATTCTGCTTACTTCTCATCCCATTTATCATGAATACCAAGATCATAATTAAATTTTCTTTAAAACATTAAAGCACCACAGATGCTACCTCTTTCAAGAGGAGAAGGGATGATTACCAATTTAATTAGCAGCCAGGAATCATCAACTTGTCCATTAGAACTTGCAATACACTTCTGGTTTCACTTCCTTAGTAGGGATTCAGTCCCTGTTCAAGATAAACTGACGACTGATTGTGTAATCAAACAATATTTGCAAAACGAAGTACGTGATAGCCAAAATCACTAAGCTCCACCAAGTGGCATAAGAGAGAAGGTGTTACCGTCACGTCGGGGCGTTGGGGTGGCTTCAAAAGCAATTGTGATCTCCCTTGCACCTGCCATAATTAAGCATGCAGCTACTTCAATTCTCTGATACATGGAAGATGAGCAGTGCCCTGGGAGAAAGGTGCCTCACAATAGAATTAGTATTCATATAATATTCATCGTGTGATCCTGCAGTACAAGTTTACTCATCAGTCCCACTGATTATTGGGTTAATTGTGCTAGTGTCACAATTCTGCACAACTATTTGCCTCTACAAACATCTGGGGCACAAACATCTGGTGTTACCATTTTTGATCTGGCAGTGCATCAGGCAGGACATGGATGGTGTCACCAGCAGAAAACAAAGATGGCTCCTGCCCTGAAAGGTTTACAACTGCTAAATTAACCCATATGACATTGGTGGATAAGGGAAGAGTGACAGATGTTGTCTACCTGGACTCGTGCAAAGCACCTGACACTGTTCCACATGATGCCTCTAAATTGGAGAGACGTGGATTTCACAGATGGGCCACTCAGTGGCTAAGGAATTGGATGGATGGTCACACTCAAAAGAGTTGTGGTCAAGACCTCAATGTCCAAGTAGAGACCAGTATGGAGTAGTATTCCTCAGGGGTCTATACGAGGACTGGTGCCGTTTAACATCTTTGTCAGAGACTTGGACAGTGGGATCAAGTGCATCCTCAGCAGATTTGCTGACAACACTAAGCTGGGAGGTTTGTGAGTCCCTTGTTCCTAGGCAAAGTTTCAGTTCTTCCATGTAACATCTTATCAAACAAAACAGTCGTTGTTTATCAGTCACTTATTAGTCAGACCAGAATGACTAAAGCTCAGCTAAACCCTGCAACTATCTAAAAATAATGTTAGATCTTCATCTTTACCCAAGACAATTCATGGTATTTTTCCCCTCTTGAAATATTACTCGTCCAGGTAATGTCAGGGCTGACACTATGAGAACTTCCCTAGCACAGAGGGAAGCTCTTACTTTGTTCTCTGGGTTTAAAGATGAATTCCTGTCAATAGAAAAGTTTCCTAGCAACATGTGCTCTTAGCCTAGGGTGTATTCCAGAACCAGGGAAGCTTCCCTATTGTACCTATCCCTCTGGTTAAACCAGTCGCTATGCTCTGTTGTCACTCTTGCCTTCACAACCCACGGGATGACACAACAGCAGTCTTCTTTTCTGAGGTTCAGCTTCTCACTATCTCCCACTTTGATTTACACATGAAAATATCTACCCACCCTTGTCTAGTAGTGTGTATTTTCTGTCTCTCTCCATCATCCTGTGGAAGCAGCTCCTTTTTTCTCACTGAATACCAGTCTCCTGAATATTTCTTGATCTCACCTTACTTCAGCTCTCCAAACCAGGGAGCTATTTTACCTGTGTTTGTGAAGCTGCAGACAGGTTAATGATGCACCTGGACCGCTGTCACCACTTATCCCCATCCTGCCATGGAGCAAATGTATGTCACACTGTCTTGTCTTGCTGCATGGCACCATGTCTTCACACATTACCCAGTAGCTCCTTTGAAAGGGAAGAATGGTTGAAAGGGCTGTGACAGGTCACTGGGGAAAATCTCTTGATGTGTAGTGTGGAGATGTGTGGCCGTGATAAAGGGCTCTTCCCAGGAGCAGCCCTGCTCCGGACTCCACTACAGCCTCCAGCCATGTCCACTGCCTTGTGCTTTGGGTTTGCATGGCAAGATTTTGGTGGAGGAGGGGGCTACAGGAGTGGCTTCTGCAACAAGCTGCTGGAAGCTTCCCCCACGTCCAACAGAACCAACACCAGTCAGCTCAAGGACAGACCCACCACTGACCAAGACTGAGTCCATCAGCAATAGTGGCAGCATCTCTGGGGGAAGAGAGTTACAAAGAAAAAACTCCACAAGTGGCAGCTTTTTGCTGCCAGAGAAAGGAGGGAAAAGATGTGAGAAATTTTGCAGACACCAAAATAATTGAAAATGGAGGGTCAGGAGGTGCTCCAGGTGCTGGAGCAGAGATTCCTCTACAGCTTGTGGAACTCATAGAATCATAGAATCACTTGGGTTGAAAGAGACCTTAAGAGCATCGAGTCCAACTACCAGCTGACCCTGCCTAGTCCACCTCTAGATCATGTCTTTCAGCACATCATCTATTCACCATCCCTCCAGGGATGGTGACTCCACCACGGCTCTGGGCAGCCTGTTCCAATGCCTGACAACTCCTTCAGCAAGGACATTTTTCCTGATATCTAACCTAAATCTTCCCTGGGGCAGTTTGTAACCGTTTCCTCTCATCCTGTCACTTGTTACCTGAGAGAAGAGACCAACTCCACATCTGCACCCTCCTTGCAGGTACTTGTACTTCATGTTGGAGAAGTTGGTGAAGGACTGTCTTCCATGGGTGGGACCCCATGCTGGAGCAGGAGCCCTGAGGAGGGGCAGAGACAAACCATGATGGACTGACACCAGCCCCCTTTCCTGTCCCCTGTGTGGAAGGGAGATGTGGGAGAAAAATCATGAATAAAGTTGAGCTGGGGAAGAAGGGAGGGATGGGGGGAAGAGTGTTAAGATTTGGGTTATTTCTCATCATCCTACTCTGATTTCATTGCATAATAAATGAGATGTCTTTTATTCTAAGTCTGTTTTGCCCATAAAGGTAATTGCTGAGTGATCTCTCCCTGCCCTTATCTCGACTTGTAAGCCCCTCATTACAGATTTGTAGAGGTTGGAAGGGACCTTAAGAGGTCATCCAGTCCAACCCACCTGCAGGTTCCCTAGAGNAAACATTGATGAAATCCCCTCTCAGTCTTCTCAAGGTTGAACAGCCTCAGCTCACTCAGCCTTTCCTCCCAGGGGAGATGCTCCAGGCCCTTATTCATCAGTGGCCTCTGCTGGACTCTCTCCAGGAGATCCCTGACTGTTTTGTACCAGGGAGCCCAGAACTGGACACAGGACTCCAGGTGAGGCCTGACCAGGGCAAAGGGGGAGGATCACCTCCTTCAACCTGCTGGCTACACTCTTCTTAATGCACCCCAGGATCCCATTGGCCTCCTTGGCCATCAAGACACACTGCTGGCTCATGGCCAACCTGTCATCCACCAGGACCCCCAGGTCCATCTCCAGCAGGTCATCCCCCAGCCTGTACTGATTCCCTGTGGTTGTTCCTTCCCAGGTGCCAGACCCTACACTTGCTGTTATTGACCCTCACCTGGTTCCTCCCAGCCCAGCTCTCCAGCCTGGCCAGGTCTCACTGAATGGCAGCGCAGCATTCCTGCGTGTCCACCACCCCTCCCAGCTTTGGATCATCGGGTACTTGCTGAGGGTGGACACTATTTCCTCATCAGCAATGAAGATGTTAAACAAATAATAAATTACATCTTCTCTTCCCTGCCCAGCTGAGGAGAGCAATGACAGAGTGGCTCTGGGGGCACCTGGCCTCCAGCCAGGGTCAGCCCACCACACCCTGTCATGAGCAGGATGATGATTCCACTCCTGATGATTTCTTGGAGGAATCAGTCCCAAAGGCCTGGATGGTAAAGTGCGGACAAATGACTGTCTCCCTGGCAACCTGAAAACCCACTAGAAAGAACAGGAGCACACAGGGATGCTCCACTGTGAGCAGGGGATGCCATCAGGAAGAGATGTTTAGGGACCAAAGGGAGACATCCCACAGCCTGAGAGGTGGGACTGTGTCTCACCTGCACCTAGACACATCTGGTCCTCAGCAACTGGGGGGGGTGCCTTGAGATGAAGTCTAGTCCTTGCTGGTCTTCACTTTGAGGACACCTGAGGGTGTCAGTCATCTGTAGGATGTGCAAAGGCCAGATAACTCTGTCCTGAAGGGAACTCAGCTTGCTTGAGCAGTTGAAGCACTTGTGTGCTCCCAGGAGTAGAGCAGTGAGATTTGGGACAGCCCCCTGCTGATCCAGCCTTTTCCAGCAGGTGTCTGCACGGGAAGAAACACCAGAACATTGTCTAATGTGCTCTTTGCTTGGGTTCAGTCCCATTTATTAGCAGTAGGAAATGTCTCACTGCAAGGCCAAACCAGGAGGCAGAATGCTGAGCAACAGTAGTAGGTAAATCCCTTTGGAGGGGAGCTGAGGGCCCTGTATGTAGATTGGATCCATCCCACAGGGAAGTCTGCTGCCTCCCTGGGGCCTGGATCAGGGTTCTTATTGAGAATCTCTCTGGTCTGGTGTGGCCAACTGACTGTTACCTGCTGTTGGTTATGCAGGTCAGGAGTGACGAGGTTATGGAGAGAAGTCTGAAAGCAATGAAAAAGCATTTCAGAGCTTGGGGGACATTGGCTGAGGGCTTGAGAGCACAGGGAGCATTCTTCTCAACTCCTCTGGTGACAGGAGGAGTACTGAAATAAAGAGGAAGACTCACCTGATGAACAGATGGCTCAGAGGCTGGTGCCACCAACAGAACTTTGGGGGTTTTGATCATGGGGAAGTTTTCATGGCACCAAATCAGTTCACAACACCTGGAGTTCATCTGCCCCATGGGGTGGGGTGTGGGGGTGGGGATCCTCACTTATTTCCTGTAAAACCCTGCTAGGGAAGTGAAAACACAAGGTCACACAGAGGCAGCCGAGATGTTACCCAGTCCATGGTTCTGAAACATGGTATTAGCTTCTCTCTCATCACAAGGCCACGCATGCAGGTTACAGATGCTTTAAAGAGCATCTGAGGTCTCAGTTCCCTGCATTACTTCTTGTGTTGATAAATGAACCTGCAATGTCACACAAGACCTCTCTATTCCTTCATTTGAAGAGGACTGCAAGAGCACATCCCATCGAATGACAGTTCCCAATGGTACCTGTGCCAGCAGTGTTCACTCCAGAGTCTGCTCAGCGCTGCAGAGACCGCAAAGCTGGAAGATAATGTCACACCACACGGGCATGCCCCCTTCCCTACCTCCCAGGGGCTGAACAGGTGATGAGGTCTCCTCTGGACAGGTAGGAAAACTTCTTTGGGTTTGTCTATGAATCAAGTTGTCCCAGTGTCGTAGGAGCTGTGAGAGCAATGGAGTATAGTCCAAACATCAGCCTGCCTTCATCAGCAACCCCTGCAATCATCCTTACCTGCATGTCAGGGTGTAGAGGGGTCAGAACTACCTAGAGAAGCCCCAGCACACAAACTGTAGGAAGACCTGTGGACCCACTGCAACTGTCTTGAGGATTCACACAAGGGGATCGCCTCCACTGCCCAATAACAGTACACCACCTTCTTCCAGGATCAGGACAAATTGGAGGCAAAAGTAACTTTAGAGGAAAGGTCCTCCTGGTGCACTGGGAGCCAGGGGAGAAGGGCTGTGCCTCTCTCTGTGTTCCTGGGATCAGCCTGCAGCCCCCAGACTGGAGAGCTGGCAGCTTTCCAAGCATAAATCCCTCCGTGCTGAATGTTACCGACCCAGCAACATCCTCGCGAGGGACGGATTTGGACTTGGCAAAGGGCAGGCATAACTCGGATTGCTCTGCCCAAGGTCAGGGGTGTCTCACCCTCTCCCTTGCTCTCCCAGGGGAGAGGCTGAAAAAAGCACTCCTGGAAATTCTGCATTTGCCTTGATGCTGTTAATTCTGAGATAAAAGGGATATATTTGGTTCTTATTATGGGAGGAAAGCATTCAGATAACATTTGCAGTGCTAACTACAAGGAAAGCTTAAGCTGTATGTTCTCATCTGGCTTACAGAGAGCACTTCACACGCTATCCTCTCTCCTCATCAGCTTGTACACCTCATGTCCTTATTTATAGACATCTGACTTCCCCTGCACGGCAGCACTGGCTCTACCCAGCCCTCTGCACGGCTATCTGTCCCTTCCAGATCACATCATGCACCTACCTGTCAGCACTCTTCTCTTTTCAGAGATCCTCGAAGATGACCCCAAACGGCTGCTACTCGATGCATTTATTTTCGCCTCGAAATTCAAGACTAATCGGGGAGGAACACAGTCTAGACATTGAGCCCAGGGCAGTGTGCTGCACCAGGCTTCTGCTTTGGCTGTGCAATGAAGGGGTCTCGATGACTCTTCTTGTTGTTTGCAGTACTCTGAGATGTGGAGCTCAAAAATGTGGGTGAAGCAAATCTAAAAGACATAATTTCTAAATTAGAAATCTCTGTAACCAGGCACCTCCTCTCTGGTGTAGGTTTTTAAGTAGCTTTTCCAGCAAGCCAAGAGATGTGGCAGAAATGGCTGGAAACAGTTACTGCCAACCATCTCCAGAAACACCAGACAAAAGCAAAAATGCCCCTGGAGAGCAGTCCTTGCAGGTATTCTATGCTTTTCATTTGTGAGATGAAGACAGTAAGAAATGGCTATCAGATCTATACCAGTGTGATACCAAATTTCTCACAACCAGCTGATTAGCTGCATCTCACCAGCACCACATCTCTGAAACCTAACCAATCCTGTCCAACCTGCAGTCTGAGGACTGGGGGCATTTTGATTCACATTGCTCACAGAATCCCAAAGAAGGAAAAGCCTTCCTTTTCCTAAAATAATTCCCTACGATTTTCATCCTGGACCCAAGTGCTTTGAGATTAAGATGGCAAGCATCTTCTCTAGACTCTATTTCCACATGCAATTTTCACACAGCAAGAAGCCTTCAGACTTTAGATTAGACCAGACAAGAATGCCACTAGAAGTGCAGAAGGATACATGCCATGGTGTTCCTGGTTACCCATTGTTCAGTACAAGCCCAGAGCCCTCTCTTGGCACTGCTTCCCACGCTCTTTGTGTACAATACTACAAAGCCAACCAAAGCACATGTCTCTCCTCTGTCATCTTCATCGCACCCAGCCATCATTTCCCTCATGACAGGCAACACATCAAAAGAATTAAGTGTTGGGAGACCACAGTTGTGATCCACACCTGTGGTTTTTCTCCTGTGGGATAGCTCACAACCTTTACCAGGGTACAAACAGCCTGGAACTGAGCGAAACCAACCTTCCAGCCCTGCCAGAGGACAGCACACAGGCACACGCATGGGACAATCAGAGGGTAAGTACGGTGTGGATAGCTCATGATGACACGAGGTCATTTTCTCCCTTCAGCTGAAGCACACGTTTTCTCCAATATTTGGTTGCTCTGCACCAGTTAACTCTGAGGGTTACATCTTCTGTCCTCCCTTCAGCTGAAGCACACGTTTTCTCCAATATTTGGTTGCTCTGCACCAGTTAACTCTGAGGCTTACATCTTCTGTCCTGTTTCTGTGGAACAAGAAGATGAAAAATACGCCCCCAGCCCAGGCGTGTTGCCCTCCACATCCTATTGAAGCCACTGTAATGCCACAGCTAGAAAAAAAATATTACACCCTAAGCTCACAGTCCTTTTCTGCTTCTTCACATGTGCAAATACCTGCACTGTATCATTCAGACTGGTGTAAAAGAATTCCTTCATAAACTTCAACTTCATAAATTCATAGCTGCCTGTTATCATATGTATTCATAATTTTCTGCTCTAAAGCCATCAGCTGTGTGCACACCACCACCATATGTTATCTAAAGATAACATATCTTTAGAACTCTGCTAATATTCAGTCCTTCCAAAATAAACTATCCAAATGGGACAGTACTGCTGGCTCCCCAGCAGTCCCCGGGAGCAGAGCGAGGGGTCTCCTAGCACTTTGCAACCTTCTAGCAGCACGGAGCCCTCTTCGTTGTTCATGGCCACCAGGTCTGCCTGGGAGTAGGAACCACCTCTGAGAGCCTCTGGGCTGCTTCAGCTCTACACAGGGGCACTGGTCTTGTGTGACAAGGTTTTAGTGTCAGGGGGCTACAGGGGTGGCTTCCGAGAGAAGCTGCTAGAAGCTCCTCCCAGGTCCGACAGACTCATCACTGACCAAGGCTGAGTCCATTAGTGATAGTGGCAGCATCTCTGGGGGAACAGAGTTAAGGAGGAAAAAAAAACTGGAGGAGACGTGTGATGAATTGACCTCATATCCCATCCCTGTTCCCCTGTGCTGATCTGGGGAGGAGGGAGAGAAATGGGGACTAAAGTTGATCCTGGGAAGAAGGGAGGGGTGGGAGGAGGTGTACTAAGATTTGGTTGAATTGCTCGTTATCCTACTCTGATTTGGTTGGGTAATACATGAGATGATGAGTGATCTCTCCCTGCCCTTAGCTAAACCCATGAGGGTTACATCTCTCCCCTGCCCAGCTGAGGAGGGCAGTGATAGAGCTGTTCTGGGGGCACCTGGACCCCAGCCGGGGTCAGCCCCCCCATGACAGCTTACAGCCCTATGTCTTCACACTGTTGTGAGCCAGACACTGAGGCTGGGAGAGGCCAAAAGGTCTCAGCCAATTTTCTTTCCTTTTAGTACTGCTCTTGGATAATACAAAAACGTACCTCGCTTATCTCATTTTTGCTGACCATGCACGTGAACTTCACCACAGATTCCTGATTTGGGGTGGGTTTTTTTTGCAGAGGTTCTTGTTCTTTCTGAGGTTCACATCTTAAGGCTTTATTTCTTGTTACTTAAACTCCTTGTTGCTTGAAAAAAAGCCCTACAATGAACTTGATGGTGAAACCCCCAGCAATTTCTCGTTTGCTTTGCAATTTTACATGATGTTGTAAATTTAGTTGGAACTGCTCATTAGTGCTGTTTCTGCTCTCTGCAAATCAACGAGACAATGGCAAAACACCCAGGAACTTCACTGGGAATAGAGCTGAGGAGTGTCTTTGCGACAAAGCTGCTGTTGTTCCTCAGGTTCATGACTGTACTGCGCCGCAGCGGTCTGAGAAACGGCCCTGCTACACTTTCATTAACAGTCTGTGTGGTTGTTCCTTCCCCATGAGGCTGCAAAACTGTAAATAGCAAAAAGGCTAAGAACAAGCAGTTGGTCAAATGACAGAATATTAAAAAGGTCATTAGCAGTACACACCACCAAAATATGTATGGCTGAATGGGGATGGGGCTCCAATAACAGCCTCCCAACCCCACAGTAAGATCAACATGAAGAACCAGCACAGAGTATTTAATTTAAGTAACAATGAATTTGGAAATTAGAACAGTTTTAAAAACAGTCTTTTCCCAGTGCTCTAAATTCCTTCCAGATGTAAGCTAAGTTCTGTGAGCATTATCATCCCTTTGCTGGAGGTTTAATTGTGCTCCCTTATATGAGAATAAAGTAGAACTAAGAACAGCTCAGCTTTGACCCTCCACATCCATTTCCCATGGTTTCCTCCAAAGGCCAACATCCAATCTGCATGATGCTCCATCAGTCATGTGCCTCCCCCTCAAGTACACAACCCCCCACATCTCTGCATCGGTGTGGAGCTGCTGCATGCTAGTCATGGGTGCAACGCCCGGGAAGGAGTGGTAGAGGGAGATGTGCAATGGCATATGGGATGGTAGATCAATGCCTTGTGAGCCCACCATCCCAGGAGAGGCAAACCAAGCTGGTGAGTCAGCAATTGTTTCAAATGATGCACATAGTATTTTCTGTCCCTGAACACAAGAATGGCTTCGGGCATTTAAGACAAGCACAATGATTTCTTCCGTTATCCTCCTGAAAAGGAGGACACCAGGTTTTCAAAGACTTCAGAGCCTGTGCTATAACTACAAGCACTGTTACCCTTCTAGGGTCTTCATCTAACAGCTGCATGCAACCTTTCAGGGCTCCTGTCAGAACACCATTAAAGGGGAGAAATCTGTGTTGCTACTGGAGACCAGAGCGAGGGAGGGATATTGTTTTCTGATGGTACCTGCTGATGATGCACCATAAACACAGTCCTCAGCTGTAACAGTGGACATCACCTGAAAATCACCCTTTTCACTGGGAAAAGCAGGTTTGTAATAGAGGGGAAAATCTGAATTAGAGAGGGAAAAGAAGTACTCTGTAGCTCTGGCAATTAAATGCCTGAGCAGCAGGTTTTCAAGGTTCAGGAAACTGGGAGCACGTCCCTGGAAATTAATGAGGCCATTGTGTTTCAGTGTGTATGGAAGAGGTTAATCTACAGCTCTCACTGTGCTAATATGTAATAAACTGTAAGCAGGGTGACAATGTCCTGTGGCAGAGCAGGAGCTGATGGGGGCTCAGCACTTCAACAAACACAGTTGCATAAATCTTGTGCCCACCAACCCGACCCTGCTCTTTCTGACTGGGGAAGTCACTTGGATAACTGGCTAAATTGGGTCACAATATTTAGAGAAATTTGGAATATACAGTTTAAGCTGGTAAAAAACCCTGATTTCTAAGGGAAATAGAGTACAAAGCCAAATGTTAGAAAATGCTGTGGGAAGCAACTGGAGTTTTGAGTGAGGATGCCTGGTTTCCATCCAGCCATTCCTTCATTAGGCGCTTCAGGAGGCTCTTTGGCCCAACACCGGTAGTGAGCAGAATAATTAATGCTTCTTTCAATAACTTACCTGCACTTTATAAATCACAGAATCAGAATATCAGGAGTTGGAAGGGACCTCAAAAGATCATCTAGTCCACCCCCCTGCCTGAGCAGGATCGCATCGATTAAATCACACAGGAATGCTTCCAGCCTGGTCTTGAATGTCTCCAGAGAAGGAGAATCCACAAGCTCTCTGGGCAGCCTGTTCCAGTGCTCCACCACCCTCACGGGGAAAAAGTTTTTCCTTGCATTACTTACAAAGTTTTTCCTTTCGTTCACATGGAACTTCCTCTGCTCCAGCTTGGATCCATTGCCCCTTGTTCTATCACTGACCATCACTGAGAAGAGCCTGGATCCATCCTCCTGACACTTGCAGGTGTCTTTATTTGCAAATAATTATTTAATATTGTTGTTTTTACATGCTGCTCCAAGCAAGGGTGCAGTGCAAGAACTAAGGCTTTTCAGGTATTGGCAGAGCTTTTCAGAGAGGAGTAAATTTGGGCAGCTTTGGACAAAAGGACACAGCACTCTTTGTTGGATTTCATTACATGTTTGAAAAAAAAACCATGTCTAGATGATTCTAGATGATTTTGCAATTTTTTTTATCCCTCAAGGCTTGCAGAAAATATTTTCATGTAAATGAAATTCAGTTTTAAAAATCTTATGGTTTCATTCTAAAGCAGCATCCTCATCCCTCCCTTCAGCGTAATATCCAGTTGCAATTGGATCTTTAGCTATTTCATTTTACAAGGCAGATTTGCTCTACCAAGGAGGTAAAATAATACCTCAGCAGGGAGTTCTGCAAGCTCTTTCTTTTTAGGCATTTATATTTTCTAAAATGTTATTCTAGCTTTAGCAATAGAGTCCAACTTCAATAGGCGATTGAAACTGAATCTGTGTTCAGCAGATTGGACATCCCTGATCTGAGGCACAGGGGAACAAAAATATACATTTATCCTCCACGCTGACACCCTGGCATTGAAGCCAGCTCTTCCCGCTGTTTTTTTAGGTTTTAGAGCAGGATTAACTATTTGGTGCCAAATCCTGCTATTGGATACAGGTCCATTTGGTTTAATTACTAAATAATGGAAACACTGGGAAAATAGAAGATCAGTTTCCAGCGTGACCTATTTAATTATGTCTGGTTGTCCTTAAGGATTTTATACTGAGGACATAAAGGAATTAATGAAGTCGACAACATCAAGGACCGCCTCGCAGCAAGGAAATCACCACTGCATTTTCCCGATATGCCAAATAAACCTTTTTGCTAGGAGACAGGAAAGATGACTGAGCACTCGTCCTTCCTTCCCTCACGTGGGTTTAGTGGCCTGAGACAGATGGACTGAGCTTGCCAAGCTGTTCTGCTCAGCCTGGGGAGGAACTGAAGCTGTCGTGCACCACCTTCCAGAAAGACCCCTTGTCCAAGCATCCTCTTCCAAACCTGCTATGGGTCAAAAGGAGGCCAAACCAACCCAGAAATGTCCCAGAAAGTTTTCTTGCCTACAAGGAGATGGATTTTGCCAAACTGGGGAGTGGGTTTGAGTCCCAGCAGGTTCTGACCAGGGTAAAGGGATAAGGACAGTTAAAGCACACTAAACACATCACAGAATCACAGACTCACAGGGTGACAGGGGCTGGCAGGGACCTCTGGAGATCATCCAGTCCAACCCCTGCCAGAGCAGGATCATCTTGAGCAGGCTGCACAGGGCAGCATCCAGGTTCGTGGGGTTTGAATGTCTCCAGAGATGGAGTCCACAAACTCTCTGGGCAGCCTGTCCCAGGGCTCTGCCACCCTCTCAGGAAAGAAGATCCTCCTCATGGTTAGGTGGAACTTCCTATAGTGCAGTTTGTCCTCTTCTGTCCCTGGGCACCACTGAAACAAGTCTGACCCCATTCCCCTGGCCCCACCCCTCAGGTATTTATCAGCATTGATAAGATCCCCCCTCAGCCTTCTCTTCTCTTGGATAAAAAGTCCCAGGTCCCTCAGTCTGTTTTCGTAAGAGAGGTGTTCTAGTCCCCCCCTCATCCCTTCTGAACACTGCAGCATCTGACTGCGTGGACAACGAGGGGAGTTGAGATACTGGGAATGCCATGGAGTGGGATGGTGGCAGTACCAGCACAGCAACAACACAGCACCTCTCTATCAAAGGACAGAAGACCCCAGAGAAAGCAATCCTCTAGCACAGCACAGTTGTCCTGAAAGCACTCAATCTGCTTCCATCCACACCCACCAAAATGCTTTGCCAGCATTTTCACAGGCAGTTGCACCACACCAGCCATTGTTTTATCAAAGAACAATACGACACAAGCTTGGCCAAGCTACCTGCTCAGAGTGAAGGCAAGGCTACAGACCCTGCTCCCGCAGCACGGGCCACGAGACAACAGCACGGGCAGCTGTCTTCTGCAGCGTATGGCTGTCCATAGTGCCTCCCAGCAACACGAAACAGCTCCTTGCTCTGACTTTGCCATAACATTTCCCTCACCCCCAAGGAAAGCAGAAGAGTATTTTCCCACTTGATTAATTCTCCTCTAGCAAATTGACAGGAATAGATACGGAGCAAGTTTTGCTGAAGCGTAGAGGGCTTGAGCCCGTCTACCACATTCAGTTTCATAACCATGAACATGCTGCTTCCCAAGATTTAGCCCTCCTCTTTTCCATTCTTCTGACTCAAAAATAGCCCTGTGTTAGATCCTTTCATAACCACCATATGGTGCCTTGAAAACCTTTCCTGTATTTGCAGTTCCCCGGGGCCTGCTCCAGATTTAAGAAATAGATTTATGAGGACGACAATCATTTACGCGAGCTCAAACAATTTTTAGAGGTGGGATTTTTTACCTCTTTTCCAGTGCCCAGTATGTTCATCCAGAAAATAGCGTCTCAAGACAAATGGCTCCATGGTGAAACTGTGTATTGCCTTTTTGATACATCAGTTTTTACGCCTTTTAATTCAAAATGCTTGCACTTGCAATAAAAGTACACGGAAGTGCAAGATGTCTCTAAGCACATCCATCCTCTCTTACTCATGCTCTCCCTGCTTACCACTTGTCGGGCTTATCTCTTACCTATTCTTCTCAGTAGGTCTCATTTCAAAAATCCTTTTGTAAACAGAATTGAATGTTGTGCTTTGAAGTGATGGTGAGATGTGGATTTCAAATATCACACGATTCTGTTTGCAGTAGTATTTATCTAGATCATTGTCCATCACATTTTATGAGACCACCACTGCCATGTTCGGATCAACTTCATTTAATGTCATCCCAGCAAGGTTTAGAGGTACTTCAGGTTTCTTTTCCATTGTGTGTTGTTTTTATCAACCCTGAGTTACCACTGTGTTGTGCCTAGGTTTGTAAGGTTTATCTGAATTCTGTTAGGTTTATTTTTTGAACTAAATTCTTCTTGAAAACTCCAAGATACAAGATATTCACATTTATTTTCTTGTTCTCTTTGTTTTAATGGCTTCTATAATTTCTTCTGTTCCAGAGATGAGGATAATTAGTAACCAGTCTTAAAAGATGTAATGGTTTTGGAGTGTGCTATTGTTGCTAGAATGAATATTCCCATTCTTCTGAAGGCATTTTAAGACAGCTGGAGGCAGGTGAATTGATCTGAAGAAATTATCAACTGAACTTCCCTACAGAAAAACACCAAAGAAGCAATCTGAGGATCAAGAAATTAACTCTTTCCTACCCATTCACCCTGGAAGTTCCTTGTTCTAGCTGGTTTGGACCCCCACACCCAATGAAAGTAGAAATATTTAACAATAATGATGCAGACTGCCTTCCTTAAGACACTGAAATGCCAAAGACATGCTTCAGATTGTGTGGGCAGTTTGGTTTGGGGAGATTTCTGCCCAAGTTATTGCCCTAGGCATTTGATCAGAGTTTTCCTCAGTACCTAATATGTAGCTGTCATTAATTACAAAGCAAATAAAAATGAGGTTGCAGCTTCATTAAGAAAATTAGTTAGAACAAATACAGTGGCCTAAAATTAATCTACAGCAGATGTAATATAACCCCCAAAAGCCAGTGGAGCGCTGTGATGACAATTAATGAAGCACTTGAAAAAACACAAACTTCTTGGAATATGAAACCGGGAGTCGACACATCTTTAGCAACACGCCAGACTCAGGAGATCCTATTGCCCACTTTTCAGATGTTAGCTGTGAGAAAGGTTTAGCAGGTCATCACCCCCAGCCTTAATTACCTTGACTTCAAAACACACAGTCAGCTTAAGTGCAGGGATTGACCCTTCCTGTATAATGTGGGCAGTAAAGTACCACGCAGGAACAGGCTACTGCTTAGGGAATCTTCTGCGACCAGGCCTGTAAAGGTTTCCCCAACGTGGAGGACTCTTGTGGTTAGTCTGGTGCACAAGTCATCACCCCATCCAGGTATTGCACAGCGCAGGTTGCTCTGGGTCGCAGGGTGGATTGCTTTCTGGCAGACATCATGAGACAGACCCTCTCCAGCTGGACACACGATTCCCTGCTTCTCCCATGTCGTACTCCAGGCCACCAGGTGAAGGTTCAAAGTTTTTCCTTTACTATTTCCCCTTGAGGTTTAAGCATCTTAAAACACGCTGCACAGAGCAAGCTCTCAGCAGAACAGCAGAGCATAATTTCTCAAGGCATCCAAGATCCCAGCAGCTATAATAAAAACAAGCACAATAACAAGCATTGTCATGTCTGTGCACTTGTGAAATAATTTGCAAAGTTCCTTATCACGAAGCCACAGGCAGGAGATGTTAAGGCTGCCTTCTGTTACTCATGCAACGGGGCTGTTCCACATGGATCCAGACTTGCTGCCCCAGTGTACAGGCGCTGGCACCAACCTGAGGTCACAAGCTGGTCGGCTGTTCCTCGCCATCATGGAAAATTACCACGAACCAGCCGTTGTGAGAAGATGCGGCAGGGTCTTGCAGCCTTGCTGCCAAGCAGCGTTGTTTTATAGGGAAATGTGGGCTGATTCCAGCTGCTCGTTCTGGAGGTGAAGTTAATGAACATAACAGCAGGAAAGAGAAGCTTTGGATACAAAAAAATAAGGAAGAACAGCAGGGAAACACTCCTGTGGAGGAATAAAACCTTTGGTCAAGCTTTTTACTGGGGCATTACTTCTGCTGTCAGAAAGGATGTACCTTCCCAAAGAGAGACAGAGGGTTGTGACCAGAGTGAGACATCATTTTCTGCTAGAGCTGAGTAAGGACCATCCCAAACCATTTTATGGTGCCAATAACATAAATAAGGTATACAGTGCTCTACTTCTATACCCCTTCTGCTATCAGCAGTTCTCCAGTTTGCTGGATACTTTGCCATGGCTTGTTTGCAACTCATATTAACTTTTTTCATACCTTTTTTACCATACCTGGAACCAGGACACCTTCCTCCTGCAGTCAAGAAGAGATCGTTCCTTCGTCACACATGGCAACCCAATGGCAAGAGTCAAGGGACCAGATTATCAGAGAACAAGCCCTGTTGCATATCGCGGCCAAGCTGTGAGGCACGTCTGCTTTGAGGAAATGTCTCTTTGCTGTGCTTCCTCCACCTGCATAACTCCCTCGACGTTTTCTGAAGGCAAGCTATAAAATAACTGGATGACATATGTGCAAGTTAGATGAGGTCGCAGCATGTGTGAAATATCAGTGGTTAATCTGGTCCATTGCCTTTTCTGGGAGCTGCACTACTTGTACAGAATCTGAGACAGACCTGAAATACCTCACTAAAACAACATGACAAAAAAAAAAAGAAAAAAAAAAGAATTTCCAAATACAAACATGTAGAAAAATAAAAGATTAATGGCAGTAGCTGCCCAGCTCTGTGACTCTTGGGCTGGAAATGAGAAGATGTCTTTTAAACCAATTTTAAGAACTTTCTCTGCTTTGTTATTAAAAGAAGACTGTATTAGGATGCACAAGGCAGTAGAGCAAAGCTGTTGATTAAAAACTAAGCAAATTAATTTTTTTTTTTGTTACATGCAGCCTAGATCAAGCGAGAGAGTTTCTGCCTATTTTCATTACATTATTTGACATTGAATACATTCTTAACAACAATGGGATACCCCATGACGGATACGAGGAGCTGTCAGCACCATTCACTGAATGCTGTGACATTTCCACAGTACTCCAAATGATTTGAATAATCAAAGATTGTAATCACTTCTGGATAAAACCCCTATTGTACAGTTGCTAAATGAAAATAGCTTAAGAGAAAATGTTTTGGGGGTTAAATTGCTTTGGAGGGAAGAAGAGAGACATGATTTTGTTAACATTCCCATCCTGAGCAGCCAAGGAATGGATCCCATCAATGTGCTTGGAGGGAACTCACCCAGCTGGGCAGAACAGCAAGGGACCCTCTGTTCCAGCTGGCATCCCCCAGTGGGATACAGAGTGAGGATCTGTACTACATGATCCAAAGAAATAGACACCTGTATGGACTGTCCCTAAGTTACTGCACCATGAACCTGGCCATGCTGCATTTTGCTCTAGATGATAGCTAAGCTTGTTTGGGTGATAATTAAAAAGGCAAAATGAAAAAGGAAAAGAAAAAAATACTTTTGGATAATAAATCCTGATGCATTACAACATAAGAGGGTCTATTCAAGTCAATCAGAACATATCAGAACAAGCTGCTGCGGTAAAAGTTCACCAACCATTTCAGATGCTGCATTTACGAAGCAAAATGAGTCCCCATCCAACTTGAACTTTAATCCAAAAGGCCTTAAGTTGAATTAGAGTAAATTTTAAGTTTCTCCTATATTTTTTTAAAGTCAAATACATTCCTTCTTTATTGGAAGCTCAAAGGATTGCTAAGAAAAAGTTCCAGGCTTTTCTAGCAGACTGAATTCAGATTCATTTTCCTGATCTAGATCAACTCTTTCAAAGTTTTTAAATGGCAGATTCAAAAGAAATTGAAACAGATTTTGGAGCATCCACCTGGAACCTAGCTAGATACCTTTTGTTTATGTAGCCTGCACTCTAAGGCCCAAGCTTTGAAAGAAGGGCTTGGGGGCCTTGAGAGCATGGTTTCATGAGAGCAGGACATGCTCCTTTCAAAAGGAACGCTACTCATCAGTTCTCCAGCTCTCCCCTGGGATCTGAGCCAGCCTCCAGTTCTGCATTTTCTCGAAGACAAAAATGGAAAAAGTGACTTTTGGGGGCAAAACTTTAGATCTAGCTGGAGACGTTGCTTAGCTACACACGGGCATTTACATTTGTACCGCCTGTCAAGCAAGGAAAAAGACAACTATATTGGAGTAGCAAGGATAAAAAAGCACTTTAAGAGAGGTCATCTAGTGAACCCCATGCTCTGAGCCAGGCTTGTCAAAGCACACGATGATACGCCTGCCAAGTTACATGTTGTTCCAGCCTGTTCTTAAAAGATCTCCAGTGCTGGATAATCCACATTTCACAGTACAGGCCAATGGCCAGGGCCACAGTGGAGGATGCTCCCCTCACACTAACAATGGTTCTTTCTATTATGTTTTGGCAAATGCAGATAGGAATTTCTTCTATCTCATAGATCAGGCTAATTTCCTTGCTTGGTTGGTTTTTGTCAGCTGAGCTTTGAAGTTACCCAATAATTTCAGTCCTAGGAGAGCGTTATGAGCTGTTCTCTGATGAACACATCATCAAGGACAACATTGTAATGGGTTTTTTAATTGTTTTCCTTAGTCATAGTCTTAAAATAAAAATTAAAAAGGGGTGGAAGAAATAGTACGAGCATTAGACAAATGTAATAGGAATGCTTAGACACTCTAAGAACCAAGGGAGAACATAATTACAGACCATGTTTCACTGAACATGTGAGTCACTAGAGAAGACTAAAAAAATGTTTTAAATATATATATTCAGTTGTTCGTCTGAAAATAATAATAATAATTAAAAAAAAAGGAACCCCAAACACTTTGGGGCTTGTCTCCTTGAATCCCTCTGATTCCTAAACCCAGAAACACAAATACAAGATGATGTCCTCAGAGTGTGCTGGTTTAACTCCTGCTGCAAACCTGCAGCTACATCTGTGGACTTCAGACAAAAAACATACCTGTGATCCCAAGGGTTGGTAGGAAAGACAAGTATGTTTGACATATGGCTCATATGTCAGTGCTGCATGAAATCCACGAACTGGGTCACCTGGGAGCAGCCCTGTATCCCAGCAACATCATGTGTGTTGTGAATCTTAGACAGCAGCCAGCAGAGGCACTTTCAACAAAGGCAGATTTGAAAAGGCCATTATTAACCACAGCCCTGCACCAATACGAGAGCGCTGTAAGCTCAGTATGTCATAGCACGTCATAACGTCATCTCCAGAAGGGATTTTAGCCTGAGACACCAGCTGCGTACCGCGAGGAACACAGGGAATGGTGTTATTTCAGGCATGCAAGAGACAGTACAAGTGATAGTACAAGTATACAACTGCATCACAGCTTGAATTTCTTTCTTTTGTCCAGCGTGTAATGGGAAAGAAGTGCAAAACATGAAGTTATGTGTTGGGAAGGTGGAAGTCCATGTCACAAGCCTTGTGGCTAGAGTAAACATATCTCTGAAAGCTCTGCCCGTACCAACACTTCTGCACAAGTAACTCACATCCTCCCAGTGGAGAGTGGAACCCTGATGCTGTGCTCCTGTCTGGTGTAGCATGTTACTGCATCACAGCTCATAAAGCCATAGGCAAAAGAAAACCCAAAAGCCTAAAACCAGCTCATGTGATAAGGAGCAAGAAGTTGTTCCCATAAAAGACACTGCTTACAACAGAAGTTAAGGCAGTGTGCCGTACACCTGCCCGGTGCTGCCGTGACTCTGTACACGGCCCACCGCAAAGCGGTTAAAGCCTCAGGGTGGTTACACGTATTCAGGTGGGTTCCCTAGAAGGCAACACCACTGATGTGTTGGACGGCAGAAACTGATCTATCTTTACTGGCTCTTGCTTCTCAGGAAACCGGCCATAATTTCCTCTCTCCTTTTCCTTACAAATTGCAAAAGGGATGACACACACTATATTCTGTGTATTATTACAGCCCTCAAGGTCATCCTACCCCACACATTCATTTCATATCAACTCAGATGCTGCTGGATGGCTTGAATCTCTGCTGATGGCTTCTGCTGGGGGTCATTGTGGTGTGCAATGCTGTCTGATGCAATCTGCTGCAAACTTAGTTCACAGCCTCAAAGCTATCCTACAAGCTGTGTGGTGAGGCTGCATCATATCAGTTTCTTGGGTTTGTATCTTTTTCCTAGCAGCTACATTGCCAATTTACTCTTTCATGGGCATTGCATACCTGCCTGGACACAAGAGAAGGATACTGTAACAGCAAATTAGGACAATTCTCTGTTTCCATATTCAAGGAACAGAAAGGGGTTGTCACGTAATGTGCTGTTGTTTCATGGTCTGTAATGGAACTTCAAGAGTCTTCTCCAGTGGAGAATCCACTGCATAACTCTGTGGAACCAGAGACTCATAAGGGCTGAAAGATGCATCAGGCAGTGTCTAGTCCAACCTCCTGCTCAAAGCAAGGTCAACACTGAGTTCAGATGAGGTTCCTCTGCGCAGTACCAGTACATCTCCAAGGACAGAGATTATACAACCCTGATGGGTCTTTACTTCAGTGTTACTTATTCCCACAATGAGAAATATTTTCCTTACATGTAATTGGAACCTCCTATTTATGACCATGGCCTCTCATTTTCCCATCATGCCCTTTAGGGAATATTGTCCCTTGTAGGAAAGAATTCTGTTATGTTCCCTTCTCTCCTCAAGGCTGAACAAGCCTGGTTCCCTCAGCCTACCTTCACAGTTCACGTGCTACAGCTCCCTGACAATCTTAAGGGCCCTCTACTAAACATCACAGGGGCACAAACTTGCATGCAAAATTCCACATATGGTCTAACAAGTGCAAAGTAAATTGAAAAAATCAATCACTTTCCTTGATCTGCTGACTATGGTCCTGTTGGTGAAGACCACCACATTGGTAGAATGGAGGCCATACAGGTTCTAGGCTGCAATGCTGACTCACTTGTAACCCACTCCTTGTCACAACACCCAACTCTGCCTGCCTCTCTAGCTTATCCCTCCAGATGACATCCCATTCCTCTGGCATGTGAAATTGTTTAAGCACTACCCTCAGTAATCAGGCTATTCGAAGTCACCTTTTTTGCCTTCACATGTCCAGAAACATCTTCCAAGAAGACTTGCTCCCTGATTCTTCTCAGCAGAAGTGAGGCTGACTAGGCTGCAGCTCTCTGGACAGTTCTTGCCATTTGGAGGATATGTAAAACACTTGTGTTTCTCCAGCAGTCAGGGATCCCCCCCCCATGACTTCTCAGAGATGCCAAGCTGTGTCCTTGCAATGGCTTCTCTAAAAGAGCAGCAGAATAAATTATTCACTTTTAGAACAGTTGTTGCTTTAGGAATAGGTAGTTTCCTGACTTTCCACACACAAAGATCTGAAGTTGGTCCTTCTGTTCACCCCAGTAGTTTTTATGATACATTTATAAGTCCAAGGCTATGTGAAAATTTTTTTCCATCCTGCCTTTGTTTATTTGAATGGAACAATTGTTTGAAACACCAGCTCAGGAGCCAATTGCATAGCAATACAGAACAGCTTCACTTTCTCAACATCACCTTTCACGAGTTAGAGCTGCTTAATGCAGAGGGTAGATGCTTACATACCGAAGCCCTTTTATCAGCAAAAATATGAAGGTGCCAAGCAAGCACATCACATAAATATAACTCCATCAGACATCAGATGTTTCCTTCAGCAGCTCTGTGGTTCAAAACTTATGTAACATACAAAAAAGGAGACACAAAAAAAACTGTATGAAATTAAACAGATGTGGACAATACTTGTACAAATATGGCAAAGAAAACACACATACTCATTTGCATATACATACCTACAGGAGTAGCCCTAGGTGTAAGTGGAGGCAGTTATTTGTGGCACCTTGGTGCAAGGAGGCACAAGGTTCCCACTACAGCCCTTGCCCATCCCTAAGTATAACCTGGGGGATAGGGGAAAGGGATGTGGAGGAAGGTCAGAGACAGAGCTGCTGGAAGAGCCCCTCCCTTACCACAGCCTGAAATGCTAATCAAGTCTTTAATCACCCTCGAGGAAGGCTTGTAAAGCAGGGAAAAGAAGCACCAGCCCCAATGCAGCTGGTCCCCAGGTGAAAACTGCTTGTTTTCAAGGCATGGGCTCACCCCTAAGTCCTTTTGTCATAAGATTCCCTGCAGCCTGGCTTCGCCTAACAGCTGAGATCAGTCCTGAGCAAGTTCTGCACAAACACAGGCACCTACTTTTTTATAAATAAGCAATTATATTAGCAGTTCTCCAAAGAACTTCATATTTTGCCAAATAGTCTATTCCTTCTTTAGCTGCATGCCAGAACAAGCTGAAACATCGTAAGCAATATAAATATTGAAGCCATCTTTATAGAATTGCCTAGAGATATCTGAATTAATGTTACTTGTGCTATTATGGGCCATTAATTTTATTTTCAATTACTTATTGTTTAATATAAAGAAGTTTGTACATTGATTTCTTATTTATTGCTGTTGATTTTATACCTAAATTAAATGTCTCTCTTTGTGCTTGTTTAGATGGGATATCAAGGCGTACTACAGTGAGTAACGAACAAGGGGTTATCGAGGAAATAAGACACTGCTTGGTGTCTGTAGAACATTCATCATTTGCCAACACATCAACCACATTTCAGACCTCTGATAAAGAGCAGAAAAATTTGCCACAAAGTGTTACTCTCTTCTTATTACCTTGTTGTACTGGGATGGACTTGGAACACACACACATAAATCCCTCAACAACTTAAAAAATGTTTTCAAGTGTCTGGATTTTTTTCATATTTCCCTTGACCTGAGGGTTGAAATCCCTCGATTGAAATTCTCATTCCAGCCAGGCCAACAGGTAAGGCCAGCTTTAAGATTTTTTCTGCTTCCCTGCAAAGTGAGACAAACAAAAAAATCCGTTGCCATCCAATCACTTGGATTCTGCATTCAAGTTGGATTGACATGGGCACCCACATGCTCACAGACATCGTCTGTACATGCATATAAATACAGGGCACATATGTACTGATTAATTCTCTCAACAGTTAAAATTTTCCAGCTACGAACAACACTTTGGAAAATGAAGTCAAATTGCTTAAATTAACTCACTGAGGCTTAAGCAAGAGCTACTTTTCAGGGTTTTGATTTTTTTTTATTATTATGCATTCACTTTAAAAGCATTGCAGAAGGCTCATGACATGCCTAGAGAGACATCATCGTGCTGGTAAAGTAACCTCAAGATGCTTGTGTGAAAACCTGTACTTCACTGTGTCCCTCAAGTACCATTATTCCATGAAGATAACATTTTCATAATATAATTGCAACTCTATGATGTTACTGTTATTGCAATTTAATAACACATGTTTAACTGTGTAAGGCAATGAACAGACAGACTGTGAAAAGCCACGGCACGGTAATAGTATTCAAGGCAATTTCCTTCATAAAATTAAAAAAAAAAACCAACAAAAAACAACCTGGAAACCTGATTTTGCATAAGTTAATTGCAGTGTGGAAAATTTCAATGGGAGGCATTAGAATAGTACCACAGTTAAAACAAGACAGTCAGCAAGGCAAATTATAAACTTCCTTTAAAATTAATATCAAACACCAGCTCTAGAAACTAAATATGTAAATGTCTCGTCTGAAATTCAGCTGTTTTCTTTAAATCAAATCTACAGACTCCTCTTTGGAACATTATTACACACTCCTTTGTGCTTTCGCCTAGCAACAAGCCTTCTGGTGCTGGGTGCTCTCAGGAGCAACACGCCTATTGCCGAGACATACCATCTCTTTACATCTGCTGCATTTGTGCTGGGGGAGGCAGCCCCACTTCAGGCACTCTCCACACTTGTTCTGGCTGAAACTCTGACCTTGGAGCTCAGGCTCGAGAAGTCTGTATGTTAATGATGTCAGCTGTAACTTGCAGGATCTTAGGGAAAGTGTGGTGCATGTGGATCACGGGCAGGAGAATGCCAATCCCAGACAAGACTGTTGCACACGTAGGAGTTAAAATCACAGAACCACAGACTGTGTTAGGTTGAAAGAGACCTTCAAAACCCATCTAGTCCAACCCCCTGCAGTAAGCAGGGACACCTTTCACTAGACCAGGTTCCTCAGAGCCCCATCAAGCCTGACCTTGAATGTCTGCAGAGATGGGGCCTCCACCACCTCTCTGGGCAACCTGTGCCTGTGTCTCACCACCCTCAGAGGGAAGAGCTTCTTCTCAATATCTCATCTAAACCTCCCCTGCTCTAGTTTAAACCATTGTCCCTCATCCTATCACTCTATGCCCTTACAAAGAGTCCCTGCCCAGTTTTCCTGTAGGTCCCTTCAGGTAGTGGAAGGGGCTCTGAGGTCTCCCTGCAGCCTTCTCCACGCTGAACAAGCCCAACTCTCTCAGCCTGGCTTCATAGGAGAGGTGCTCCAGCCCTCGGATCATCCTTGTGGACTCCTCTTGACTTGCTCCAAGAGATCCATGTGCTGAGGGCTGCAGAGCAAGATGCAGCACTACATGTGGGGTCTCACCAGAGCAGAGCAGAGGGGTATAATCCGCTCTCTTAATCTGCTGGCCACACTTCTTGTGATGCAGCCCAGGATGGGAGTGGCCTGGGCTGTGAGTGCCCATTGCTGGCTCATGTCCAGCTTTTTGTCCATCAGCACCTCAAGCCCTTTTCTGCAGGGCTTCTCTCCATCACATCACTCCCAGCCTGTGTTGATAGCAAGGGTTGTCCTGACCCAAGGACCTTGACCTTCATGAGGTTTGCATGAGCGATCCACAGGATGGTTGAACCTGAGCAGGTGTGGGTCTGTGCAGGCTGCACCCCCAGGATGGCTCCCAGACCTGCATCCTGCCACAGAACTCCCATCAGCTGCAGAATAAACTCAGCCAGCTCAGAGCAATGGATGAGCTTGTGGGCAGCTCCCACTAGGTACCAGGATTAAGCCACCTGCCTGGCCATGCCTGCTTCTGAAAGTCCAGTAAGTTCTCATGAGAACATCCTTTAGGAGTATTTTTTTTTCTTGTAGGGAAATTACATGTTCATTGGATTAAATGAAAGGGAGAGCTTTGCTCCATGGACAGCATCTGCAATGCCCTGTGCAGTGCACCAAGAGAAAATCAACCTGGTCTCCAGCTGATCCTGCGTGAACACAGGGTACCCAGTGTCTAAAGCAACCTAAGATTTACCTGCTACCTATGCTTCTATTAAAGCAGTCATCTTACAAAGCCATTTGTTGTCAGGCCTTTGTTGCTGAGATCCCAAAAGAAGCCTGTGCTGGCTCTCTCCCCTCGCCACCAACCCCCCTCCCGATACAAACAATAACCCACGCAAATAAGTGATCAGCTACTTCCAATTACGCCCCACCATCTCGCTGGTGGCTATTCACTCACTATACATATTTGCCCTATTAAAATTGCAGCGGAAGCCAATATTTAATATTCTGTCATTGTACAGCTGCACTCATGATTCCACAGTCTAACACACCATGTTGTATTTACCAGCAAAAGCCGCCTTTTAAATGATGACCATGCACCTAATGACTTTAATTTATTTATAGGACTGAACAAAGGCTTTAGACCCAACCTTTGCTCTCATATTGCCAAAGGCTATCATTAAATTTTAATTGACAACCTGAATCTGCCCCAAGAGACACTGCCTCATCTCTTCCAGGGTGTTGTTCCCTGAACCTTGCTTGCACTCTCCAGAGCTGAGCAGTGCTCACATGAGCATTAGAGGTTTTTGCACAGCTCAATTCAAACCCCATCATTGTAGATTGATGAGTTACACACCTACCCTTTGCCTGAGCCAACAGCTGATCATTTTTGTATGACGGGCTGGTGTTCCCAAGGAGGATGGTGGTCACTCCCCATGGGCAGGGCTGCCACAATCCACTGTTCTCCTGCGCTGATGCTTCCTGCGGCCCTGGTTGGAGCAGAGAAAACCCTTGACCTCTGACCTTGTCTATCAGCAATGAGGTTTGGAAAAGCTCTGTGAGATCTTTACTCTCCAGCCTGTGTCTCAAGACAAAGACCCACTGCTGGAACTGACCATCACTTGTGCAGCCAGGATCAAAGCTGTGCATTTCCACCATCAATGGGTGAAGGAAAGCACTGGCAGAGGAGACATTAAGGCATTTGCTCCATAGGAGTTCGCTGAACTGCACCTACACTGCACCAAAACACCACCCTTCCTGAGGTGCTCACTTCAGGACACTCAGGTCTGTGCATTTCCATCTTGAAGCACGATCTCTGTGAGCCATCCTAACCCTGTCCTGTCAGACAAAAAGCAGAGTTGAGGGAAGTGGCTGTTATCATCTTACAATGCATTTTGGTGCCTAGCACAACAGAGGATACGGCTGTCTCAGTACAGATCCAACTGTGGACCACAATCCTTGAATAGCTGAAGGTGGGAGCACTCATTTATCACCCACCACCCACAGCATCTGCACCTTGTGCTGTGCATTCATACTTCAGGCTATACATCAACAGAGAAGAGCGCACAGAGCTGTCTGTAATATTGCTTCAGGTTGTGCTTATGCACTTCTGGTTTTCATATAAATATTAAAATTAATATATGTTACAAACAGCAGAGACAATGTGGTACACGTGCTGGCTGCAGCATCTGTAAGGATATTTACACTCTATTTCATTATGATGAATCTTCTTCCACAGGGCTGTTTATACCAAAAAAAGTCATTGCTGAGGGTACTATAACATAACAAAGTCATAAAATCATTACAATGCAGGAGGGCCAAATGTAACCAAAGCTTGACAGGGTTGCAGCACAGTCACCAAGTACCACGCAAGCATAAACGTGTTATTTTAACCTACAGCTCCCTAACCTTAAACCGCAAGTACCTTGTAAGGAATGGAGAATTCTTCCCTCCATGGTGAGCTAACACATGGTCAGAGAGCTGTGATAGAAATGCCTGTGCAGAGCCTCTGGAAAGGCGTCGTTCAGGCTGCACATGGAGCAGCCGTGGGAAGTGCTCCAGAGCAGCCAGAGCACCGGGCACAGAGAAGGCACCGCAGGGCGACGGGGCAGGCAAAACAGCGACTGGCAAGGAGGAAGAAGGACAAAACCACACAAGTACTCTGTCAAAGAACCATCACCTTAAAAAACAACCCCACAACCCCCTCCCTCAACAAAATGAATGCCACAGCATTAAGACTTGAAATACTTTTTCTTTTTGCAATCAGGCTGTGAAGGTAGATGAGACGTTTGATACAGGCAGTACATTTTTATTCTGGAAGCAGCCTAGTTCTCCCTCCTATTGGTGTCTTTTATTCCTACAAAAGACTACCAGCTAAGAAGAGAAACTCACAACTATAAGCTCTGTATAAACTAAACCAGAGAGACCTAGAAAAGCTAAAATAGGCAAGGCAATTAAGGAGTAAGGCAACGGAGATAAAACATGCAAACTACACAGCAGGTATCAAATGTCTTTTTTATTTATTTAAAAGGCACATTTCTATTTTATATATTTTACTGCAGTCTTGGTTCATGTTCAATGCACTCAGCCAAAGCTCACTGCAGGATTTCCTTCAACTTCAGCAAGAATTGGATCAGCTCACGAAAACACGGGTTCTGTTCCCATTACCATAAACGACGCACAGCACATCAGCAATATAAGCAAGATGCTCCCTCATACATCTACTCCTTTGAAATCATGTTGGTAGTAGCTCCCCTCCCTGTGACTTATTTCACTTTAAAAATCAAAAGTCTCCTTAAAGATGCATCAGAATGATTTCTCCCCTTCAGTGGGATTGCATTAGCACACCCAGGGATACTGTCCGGCAGCCAGGATACACGGCTATTTTCTGGGGGGTNCCTTGGTACTTCCCAGTACATATATTGGAGGGATAATACAGAGCCATGTGCTAGGTTGCTTCTTAAATCACTGGTACCATGAAAAAACGGCAAAGTGAGAAACAGAGTTATCAAAGTTAAATGCATCTGCACCTAGTCAGAACATCTTCCTCAGACTGGCTCATGATGAGTGGCTGCTTTCCACCACAAATTTACTGACTTGTGTTTGCAGAGAATGGCTCCAGCTACCCCTACAGCAAAGCAAGCTGTGTCTCTAAACCTGAACAGGTACGTGGAGAGAGAGAATACTTCTTAATCTTGAGCTCCCTTTCTGAGATCAATCGCTGGCTCTACAACTGTGTAAAAATGCTGTCCAGAAGCCTACAGCTGTATGCTAGGACCATGCCTTGAGAACTAACACAAAGCACCCTCCGATGTAAAGTCTACAGGCCAGATTTATTAAGAAGCCTTTTGTAGCCTTTGAGTAATTTCTGAGGACAGGTTTCATTATGCTCTTGATTTCTGGCTTGTAACTCACTCTGGAAAGACTGGGAGTAGCTCTCCTGTTTCAGAGCAGACCCAGACCCTTCTGCAGGGCCAGCAATACCTGGGTATCCGATGGCATCTGCATACAAGCAGTGTATTGTGCTTGTTCTCCACAGCCCATGTGAATAGCCAGCAGAGATATCCAGCAGCAGGGAAAGCCTCAGGCACCACTCACCCCTGGTCTCAAAGCTGCTCCCAGTCCAGGATGAAGAAAATCCCTCTCAGCAGAGAGGCAGCCCCTTTCCCTGAGCCGTTCCCAAACCACCCAGGTCCTGGACCACAGCACCCACATGGTGTTAATTACAGAAAACCTGCTGTGACTTTCTTGTCCAGTTACTTGACCAGTTTAATTCGCAGTCAATCCCTCTCCTCCCTCCCATTACTTAAGAGCTTTAAGAGACACCTTTGTTAGAAGCTTTGTGAAAAATTCAAGTTAAACAAATCAGATGTTTTCAAAACATTTCAAATAATCAAAACAGGCTGAAGAAATGGAAGATGCTCTTGGTTCAGCTGTCCTGTTTTCACTCCACAGGGTTATTTTTTCAAGTCTTGTGTAACTGTCCTTAATTACTCTTTCAGTTAATTTCCTGAATGGACGGTAATACTGTCTATGGTGAGTAAACCACTTTAAAAGCAAAGCAAATAATTCCTTGGGATCATTACTACAACAGAGTAATATGCTGTGTTTTGTAACCTGAACAGCATCAAGACAAACTTACTCAGATCATGGACCAAAGATGCCCTTTCCTTTCTGCTCTGGCAGATTTATTAAAAAAAAAGGAAGAAAAAAAAAGAAAATATATCATGGGGAGGATATGCACAGGCTTTGTGCATACCTGATGGATTAAATTTCCTTTAATATAATGGAGCTGTTTCAATAACAATAATAAAATCCTAGAAGCTAGTCTCCAATAATTCATCATATATAATAGCAGCAATCTCTATTTTGCGCTGGGTTTTTTTATGACTTGGATAAATACCATCTGTTGGCAGGGTGCTGTGAGGCTTTGAAGGATTAAAACTGTGAACTCATCTTCAGATTTGCCCTAAGGTTACTGAAGAATGTTCAATTCCTGGAAAGCCACTTTGAGAGCACATTGGTCCCACCTCTCTCAGTGAAAATGGCTGTAAAAATCTCATTTGTTTTTCTAATGACCTTGTTGCTCTGGAAGAACAGAAGAAGATGGATCTCTTCACATGCTAAGCTCAAACACATACATCTTGTATTTTGTCCTCTTATACAGTTTTAAACCTCTGCCAAAATTAAAAAAATATTCTTGAATGTATCTAGTCTGAAAAAAACAAGAGTACTAAAAAATATCAGTACTTTTTGAACCAGGATATTAAAGTCCATCTAGGTGTCTTAATCGTATAGACTTTGATACTGCACGTGGATCTGGCATTATGGTCTCAAAGCTGAAGGTTTCCGGAGTTTGAATTCTGGTCTTTTTTATACACTAAGGCAAGAATTATTTGGAACATAAATATAGTCAGAAATTCCCATCCCTCAAATGGTTTTCTTAGAGTACTTCCAGTTAATTGGTTTGGAACACAACACCAGTTCTAATCACCTGCTTTTCATCCTCGTGCTAGGTCTCCTAGGTTTTGGAGTAATGCATGTTAACTAGGTAAGTGACAGATGATTTCTGTATTTATCCTGACAGTGGTTGATCAAGGTGTATGTTCAGAGTAATAATGTTTCACTTCCCATCCAGCCAGCATGATTGCAGAAGCATTTGCTGAGCATATTTGCAATGTTACCTACCACGAAAGTGATTACCTCCAAGTGTAATCAGTACTAACAGTAATTTCAATATTTACACCACACTATAAGCTTGGGCTTCGGGACACAGTGATTAGCACACGGCACAGATAGACTAAGGAGTCCTGATGCAGATTTCCTTCTCATCCTCCTGATTCATCCTCATAGGCCATGGATGGGAAAAAAATGCAGCATTTCTAAGCTTAGGCTTCTTTTCCTAAAAATGGGAAGGCAGCTATTTCTGTCTTCAACCTGAAACCTCTACTTGGTGAAACATCTTTTTTAAAAATTCCCATTCTGTACTTTGAGTCTCTAGCAGCAACCTCCGTGTAGAGGTTCTGACACTGGCCGATGAGTTGGTATACACATCCATTATTCTTAGGCTCTACCATTAGAGTTTCTCTTCTGAAATAAACCCAAGTGCTTGGGAATGCAGCACGCAGCAATATCCAAACCGCAGTTGCCCTGGCCCCAGCATTAGAATGCTTCCTGTCTCTTAGTCATTGATTATCTCGTTTGTGTATCAACCCCGCAGAAAAGCAATGCCAGAGAAAAAGATAAAATGATATCTCACTCCTTCTGCCTACTTAGGAAGTCAGGAGAATGATTTGGTGCTGCTCAAGAAGGAAATCCTCAGAAGGGACTAATGACTTCCCCTTTTATTGTAACCATTTTACAATCCATCACGCTGACTGGTAGATTTAGGGCTTCACGGTTAGAACTCCTGGCAACCAGCTGCTCTGCAGCAGTGATTCACACACAGTCCTACAACAGAGGCAGTTCTAGCCTGAAAGATTAAATTCTGCCCACATCTGTGCCTTAAAATCAGCCTTCCCCAGAACTGGGGAGGCTGGCAGTGAGAGACCAGCCTGCAGATGATGACACCTGGATTCTGCTCCAAGCACGATGTAGCCTGCGTGTAGTGACTGAAGATCCCTCAGGAACCACATCCAGTAGAGCTGACATTCTGCAATACTTCATCCTGAAGCATCTGATCTCAAAGCAGACCTGGAGAGTCCAGTTTTGGTACCTAGCTGGTCTATCAAAACGGGATTCAAAGTAGTCAGCGTGCCGGAATTCCTCTTGAGGCCCACTTTCATCACTATGCCTTGCTTGCAAATGTTTTGGACTAGCAGCTTTTCCTCTTTCTGTCCTTGGACCATGTAACAAGTCACTGAATTTAAGATCCATAGCCTAGAGACAAGAATGGCTCTCCCCCCGCCACCCGCCCCCACCCCAGGATGGGTGACATTCTTCCTTCTAAGAAGCAATGTCAGCAGCAGTGTCATTGCAGTGCTTGGCTATGTTCGGTTCCTCTCACAGTAAGTTCTAACCTGTGCCCCAAAGGCCGTAACTGGCTTTCACACCGTGCTAGTCAGGGTGCTCAGCACCTCTCACGCTGACATTGTGCCATCGCTGCTGGCAACACTTGTGGGATTGGGGAAAATGTGGTTTAGGACTGGCTTTCCTGGTGCTCCCAAAGACCCCGCTGAGCAGCTCCGTGATGGGCTTAGACCTTGCACCTCCCATTTGTGGGCACAACTCCAAATTTTTGTCTGTAACTACCAACTTGCCTTGTCTAAGGACCACTTTTAAAATGCAATAGCATCTTCCTCCTGCACTCTAGAGTGATCCCAGACTGTCTAATGTAAACTGCCTGTGTCCTGGGGTAGGGGGGGGAACAGAGATCCATCCTCAGCCTGCAGGGAGAGGAATTAGCCAACCTTTAGATTTCAGTCCACCTGCAGCATTAAGATGCTCAGTGTGACCAGTTCCTGACTTTAGGTAGAAGCACAACTATTGATTTTAGTCTGCAACAAGACAGGTTTTTTAAAAATCCCATTTTTGGATCTAAACCCCATGTATCTATGTCCCACTCAAAACATTATTTATCAGCTCTGGTTCATTTCCTCGGTAATTCAGTTTCTAACACTTCTTCATGTGAGCAATGCGAGCATTAAACTGAGATGTTTGTAGTGCAGTTCAGCAGATGCTGCAAACTGACACAGCAGACAAAAATTAAAAAGTAAAATACACCTCTTAAGGGGGTGGTTACCTTACGCTAATGTTCCACTTAAGCTCCTCACATAGCTTCCAACAAACTCAGATATGAATGAATTACAACAGATACCCTGCAAACACAAAAGTGTGTTTATAGCTGTGGACTATGTAACTGACATTATGATATTCTTGATAGCTTTTTTCTTTATTTTATGACCTATTAATGACTAACAGTTCACTTCTCTGATTATTACATTCCAAGTCAGAGAAGATTACTCATGACTGGTGCAACCATCAAGACTGTATTGAAAGGTCACTCAGCAAACAAAAGAATAAAAGACAACAGCAGGAAATAATTGCAAGCATAAGCACCTAACGAAGTGAAAACACAGCAACACAGTGCTCATAAACTGGCCATACTGGAATTTTTTTATATACCATGTCAAATATTTGGTTGACAGAAGAAACAAAAAGCCAGATGGCGCTGCTTTCTTTAGGCAACAGGTCCCTAATGAACAAATGGCTCTTAATCTTAATCTATGTGTTCTTGAAGAAAAGGAAAAAAAAATCCAAAACATTTGCAACGTATTTGTGGTAGTCTGCCAGTAAAACACCAACATAAACCTCTGTTCCCACAGCCAGCCAGTAACAGTGTAAACGCAGAGGGAACCAGTGACTGGAGATCACAGGTGGAAGAAAGTGCCTACATGTTCTGGCGAAGGCACTCAGCGCTTTCAGGTCTAAGCCAATTAAAAAAAAATCTTATTTAATATATTTAATGTTTTCTGTCCAGTAAAGTCTATAGACCAGTTACCACATCCCAGAGCTGTCAAATACCTTAAATGTCAGTTTTAAAAGCAATGCCAAGGACTTAAGCAAAACCAACTGTCTATTTAAAACATATGCTCTTGTTCAACAAAATGCTACTGAGAAAACTGTAAATGGTGCTGAGTGAAATTCAAGCAAAATTTTCACCCAAGTGAAACACACATTTGAGATTTCCTCTTGTTACTTTAAGCCATGTCTCAGTAATGAACAGCAATAAAATCATGCAGGTATCATTTAACATGATCCAGAGCTAAAGATTTCATGTAGTTCCCACCAACCAACCAACCAACCAACCAACCAACCATTCATTTATACTGTCAAATTCCTGGCTTTCCAAAAAACTTGTCTATGAAACTCAAAAGGATAATGTGGAAGGGATGTAAATTGATATTTGAAATGTATGTATCGGAACACTGTTAGAACAAACAACAAATTAGAACGAACAACTATTGAAAAAATGTTTAAATTCTGTTGAGCATGAACCAGCAGTGTGTGTTGGCTGCAAAGGTGACCAAAACATCCTGGGCTTGTTAACTGCAGCACAGCCAGTAGATCATGGGAAGCAACCTGGCACTCATGCAACCACCTGTAGAAAACTGTATCCAGTTTTGGGCTCCCAAAACAAACCCAGTAACTGGGTCAAGCTCTGCACTGTGTCACCAGATGTTAAGGGGACTGGAGCCTTTGCCCTGTGAGGGAGAGGCTGAGGTTTGGTGTTGTTCAACATAAAGGTTTGAGAGGACCTCATAGCCACCTCCTGATACCTACAGAGAGCCCTCCAAGGGGAATGGGCCAGGTTCTTCATGGCAGTGGCTCATGAGAGTATGAGAGCACACAGATGTGAGCTGAAACAAGAAGATTCAGGCTAGACAGTAGAAATAACTTTCACCATGAGGACAAATGGGCCAGAGAGTCATCCAATTTGGGAGGTTTTCAAAACCAGGCTGGGGTACAGCCCTAAATCACTTGTTCTGACCTCACAGCTGATCCTACTGTGAGCAAGGGGTTATAACACCTGACCTTATGATGCCTCTCTCAACCTGAAACACCCTAAGAATTTAGGAACATACAACTTCCAGAAATCCTGAAAAAACCTTAACTAGGCACTCCTACTAGACAATGAAAAGAGCCTCACTGCTGGCACACTTCAGACACACAATCTCCCTTGTCAGAAACATCAGTCACAGTAATAAGCTTATTTTGCAGTATTTAACTCCACGTGTAATGCACATAAACTTATCCCATTGCACACACCTGCATCAATCCTGGGAGAGTCTAAACAAAGCACAACAGGTTCAGGCCCCACAGCCTGTGCAGTGCCGCACACGGTGACCTCCTGTCCCAATACGAGAGCTCTGAGCACAGATTATCTGCTCTAAGACTGTCATACCCAGCAAGGAGCATTTATATATTTTTTTAAAGATAGTAAAATTAATAAAATACATAACAAATGGGAAAGGGATAGATCTTGGCAATGGAGTCTACTTTTCTTTGTTAATGTCTTTCTTCTGGTCCATTGCATGGAGGTGCTCCAGGACCTCAGGAGCCTCACCACTGCTACAGTGCGCTTCCTTGTGGGAAACGTTCTTCTCTCCTCCCTCCCTCCCCCCCCCCCCCCCCCCCCC
>VXBZ01000891.1:196305-281379 GCA_013399135.1 Heliornis fulica
GGACCGGGGACGGCTCGGAGCCCATCTCCGCCCCGGCCGCCAGCGGGGCGGCGGCAGGTGTCCCCCCCGGGCTCCCTCACGCCGAGGCGGGGTGCGGGGAGCTGCGCGCAGTGATGGGGTGCCGACTGCAGCCGCAGCCCCGTAACCGGCACCGATCGGTGATTCGGGGCTCTTACACCTCTCCCAGTGCCCCGCCACTGTGTTTGTAGGGATGCCGCTGCGAGCGTCCCGTTTTGCCCTACCTCAACGACAGGCAAGTGCCAAGGAAGGGCTGATAAGAAGATCCTTCTCCGTCCTTGGGACGGTGACCCCTGACTCCCAGCCCGACATGGCTGTTCGGAGCACACCGGCACACCGAACCTGGGCAGATGTCTCACACAGCTGGCTTGGGGAGGGGGGGCTGCCCCATACAGTAATCCAGATAAAAACAAGAAGATACATACTCAGCTTTGCGCTACGCTGTGTTGTGAAAGCATGGCCAGAGAACTTTACTGGGAAGCATTTCATCCCGTATTCTGTTTACGCCTAAAAGATGTTTTCCAAGCGTGCCACTTCTCTGAAAAGCCAAACTGGTAAAATACTATCTTTTATAGTGTTTTAGAAGAGCCTGACCTCTAAAAAGCAGCTCTTATTCCAACCTGATCTGCTCCCACATAGAAACAGTTGTGCTAAACCATCTTTACGTCACTAGTAAAACTTTCTGGTTACAGACAGACTGGACCGATCGTGTAGTAGATAATTTTTCCTCCCTCCCTTCCTGAGGAACTCATGCAGTCACAAATACCATTCCAAGAAAAAAAAAACAAACTGGTTTTAATAAATCCTGGAAAGTACCTAAAGAGAATCAAGGCTATGGTACACTGGTCAAACTGGTGGCCTGAAGGGATTTCCTTTAAGCCAGTGACCTCATGGCAATTTTCTTTTTTTTATTAACAGGGAGTTGTAATTGCATCACAAGTCTTAGTCATGGGGATTTTTTTTTTTTAACTTGGTCTGCTCCAAATTTTTCTGCAGCTTTCCTGATCATCTTCAGTTGCAAGCAGTCATTGTTTTGCTACATCTTTCCCATAGAAGCTGCAAGTTCTATGTGAATACCATCTAGAGAATAACTGGCAAGAGATAACTATTGTGTTATATTATACCATGTTGTAGCACTTCAGAGAACTTTACAGACACTTGTTTTCATCTTCTCACAAGACAAGGGAAAGAAGGTATATGCAAGGTAAAACATACAGGGAGAGGTTTATTTAAAAGACAGTTAGTGAACAGGAGACACCTTAAGAAATCTGACCAAGTTCACAATTCATAGAAAGAAAAGAATACCCCAGCTGAGCAGCCAGCTAAACACAGAGAGACCACAAATCCAGAGGTGCTGAAATCTTCAGACACTCACTGCATAACTGTTTGCTTTTTGTACAAATTTGAAATAATTTTACTGCATGTAGAATGAAATGGCACATTCTAAAGTACTAAGTTATATCAGTTTGAATTTGGAGTATTTGATACCAAATAGTGAAACTGTTGGTGGGAAGTTTTTCATTGCTTCTTTTTAAGGAGCTTGAATAAACAAATGGTGCTTTAACGACAAGTATGCACCCCATATAGTCCAGTTGTGAGGACCAGTATTGTAAGACCAAATCACTGGAATGAGCAGTAGTAATGCATAACACATTTAAAAAAAATGGTACAGGAGAAAGCTTCTATTTAGATAGCTGTACAAACAAATTTAGGTTACTGCTTCATTTCACAGAGTTAGTTGTTAGGTGTGCTGATATTTTTAAGTCATTTAATGAGTAAAAATGTCATAACTTAGTCCTGGAACAAAGCTTCAGGAAAACTGCTGAGCCTCGAGTTAACTGAACTGTACTTTGGTCCTGGTTTTCATACTAACCTTTTCCCCCTCTCAGGAATCAGCATGGTTAGGTTATCACTATGACTTTTTTTTTTCTTAATGTAGTAATACTTGCACTTTCTGCCTTTCTGTATAGAAAGCAGCTCTTAGGTACAGGCTTTTAAAGATGCTTGAAAATTGATGATGCTGTCTATGACATATGAACACAGGCTGAGTTTTAACCTCTTCCCCCCCCCCAGTTGCTTATAGACCATAATGTCTCAAGATGTGATTGCCAAAGTCTCACAAGCTAGTTAGTGCTACACTTTTAGATCTTGGATGGAAAGACCTTTCAGCCTGCCCTCAAATTAAGTTCCTACAGGAAAAGTAAGCAATGATTCAATCCAGATGTAGGGATTTTTTTCTCTGAGTCAGTGCTAAGATGAGCAAGTGATCTAATGTTTTATCGGGGCAAAAGAAATAATAATCTTCTGAGGAGGTGTACAAAGGAACTAATAGCCCATTACATAACTGATACAGCTAAAAATATTTTTGTTGAAAGAATGCTATTTTGTAGAATATTTGGTCTATGTTTCTGGATCAGCAAGATCTCCGAGGCAGAAGGGAACTCAGATCTCAGAGCAGCCATGTACGGCCCGTTACATTTTAAGAGTGTAAGTGATGGAGATGTGTTTTGATGACAAAGGCTATTGCAAAACACAGTAAAGAACTGTCTACTGTAAGATCAGCATGACTCACACTTTTATTTACACAGCCTCATTATTACATGGCATGTTCCCATGATTTTAAAATCAGGTCGTTCCCTAAACACAAGAATTAAAGGAAGCTCGCTCCTTGACATTACAAACCCAGAGGTCATATGGATTGAGCAGCTTGTCTGATCTCATTTTGAATTGAGGCTGTTTGGCTTTTAAAAGTGTCTAAAAGCTGCCCTGAGATTGCAGTAATCACTAACCAAAAAGAGAAAGAAAACTATGCAGAGTTAGAGCAAGCCAAAGATTATGAAAACTATATTTCAGAGTAAATGTACAAACATACCTGAAGGCGAAGAACCTTCTGACAGCTTAAGAAAGGTATTATGACTCAGAAGTACAGTTCTTAGAAGCCTTGTTTGGAAACCAGAAAAAATAATCAGTGTTATTTTCCCAATTATACCATACAAAACTGTGGGTTGCTTGTATTTAACAAAGGTATTCTACTCCATAATGATTTAAAGTTAGTGTGTCAGAAAAATATTTAGTGCTAATACTGTACTAAAATAAGTATTTGTGTGTTTTCAGAGCCCAAATATGACACTCGGGGCCTGACAAGCAAGATGTGCTTAGCTCTGGGTCCTGCAGTCTCAGCTGATGCTAAGTAGGAACAGTTACAAATTGCACATCAAGATTGAAGTGACTCAAGCTGTATTTCTTGCTTATGCTTTGCAGCTTCAGGTTCTAAGTATTCATTTGGGAAATTGGAAGCTCACCTTGCTAACTACAAAATACTGGTTTTCTAGTGGGATTTAAGAAGAAAACAGCAACCAGCCTATTGCAAACACCTGTAAGAGCATTACAAGAGCAGTAAATTCAGTGTTCATAACCTGACTCAACTAGGAAATTTCAAGGTCCTGTTGGTTCAGATCATAACGTTTTGTGAGGCTTTTGTCTTGGAATTTTTTTTTTTAGATTTTCTGAAACCAGTCTCTTTAGGGGAACAGATACGTGATGGAAGACATTAAGAAGTTTAGTCAAACACCTCGGAACGTACCAAAAGAGAGGGAACGAATCCTAAAAAAATTAAAAATGAGCACTCAAAATCCACATTTTCTTTCCTCCTCTTACAAAAAGAAACATAACTAAGACAAATACAAATGCAAAATAGGTGTCATTGTCACTAGTGGGTCATCTCCCCCCCCTCCCCAGTGGATTATAGGCGACTGGCAAAAACCCCACCTGTCATCTTTGGACAGGCTAACTGGTACCAGATTTGGAAGCTGGTGAGGTCAGGTTGGACAAAGAAAAAAAATAAACTACAAAAACCCTCAAAACAACTCTTTTCCAGATGGACTTAAAGAAATTAATTTGGCCACTTTGGCAGTCACTGGTGTTCAATAGGTAATCTGTTGAGCAAAAAGCCACATAAATTTTGTCACAAGTATTGATTTAATGCCATAATAGAAGCAGCAATCCTTACTCTAACAAGTTACTGCATTTAGCAAACATAATTTATTATGTTTTCACATGTTTCCATTTTCAGTGCCATTTTCTTCCTGTTGAATCACCACACGGGTCTTAGATGTGATTCATGAAACTCAGCAGCTAAGGGGATTCACCTCTGTGCCACTTGTATTTATTTTTCAATAAATATAATGAATACAGCCTTTCTGTGCTTCAAAGGGACTCAGTTCTTCCGAGCATGCTGTTGAAATGCCAGGTGAAGTAAAACATTGGAAAAGTCAGCACCAGCACTGTTGTCAATAAGACTGTGTTTCCAAAACCTGGTGTGAAGGTGTGGTCTTCTAGAAGCAAAAAGTGCCAGCTTCTGATGTGGCATCTTAGCTTTATCCTTGCAAACTGCCGCACTGTGGGCAAGCAAACACCCAGCTGGTGTGCAGAGATGCAGAGCAGCACCGTGTGACAGTGAAAATCAGCTCTTGCACAGGACATTCTTCCAGTCACAGATGGAGCCAAAGCAGGAGGGTTTTCACTCCTCTCCTTTTGATAACCATGAATAGACTAGCTCGACAGGTTGTGCTCAGAGGTTGATGCTTTGTGGGTCACAGAAGACCTGAGAGCAGGCTGTTGCTGACAGGGAAAGGAAGACACAGCTGTTCTGGCTACACCTTGACTCTTGAACACACACACGTGTGTGAACGCTTATGCTATGTTTTGCTGGACTAGTTTGGTGACACCAACTGAGAGGATCAGCTTGTCTGCACCAGGTAATTTGAATATTGAAAGTGTGCAACGAGGTGTTTTGATTACATTGAGACCAAAGCAGGTCCCATGGAATACACACAGTTTGCTTGCCAAGTGACACCTGCAGGAAGAGCCTTCCTTCACAGAGTCCTAGCAGATGTTCAGAGGTTTCCCTCTCTGCAGCTCTGCAGGTGATAGCAGCACGGTTCAGTGGTGCAGGCTGCACGTGTCGCTGCATGCTTGGAAGCTCCCTGGAACTGTAAAGCCACAAAGCAAAGTTACCATATAATTTCTGTTGTACATGGCTGTCATTATCCAGAGGTTAAGGCAGCGGCTCTCCTTTCATTGCCTGTCTATATATTGCTGTGTAACACAATTGGATCTTAAAAACTGCTGCCATGGTACTGACTGCATTTATTTCCGTACTTTTGGCAGTTGCCTTTAACTTGCTTCCAGAAGGCAAGACTAATTTGCTTTGTTTTGTTTCATTTCATGGATTTCCAGCATGAGTCAAGAGACTATTTCTCAATCAGAAGATGGGAAATTGTTTCTGGGGCTTTCATGATTCAGGTCCTTTTTCCTGGTAGAAGGCAGGATCACAGACTAAGAAAAAGCTGTGTACAGTACATCTGGTGTTTCAGTTCTCCATGGGCCTAGTTCTGATCCTGAGCTGGTCTGCTTGCAGAAGTGGTGGCTGAAAGTCTCTGAATAAAGTGATTTTATAATTTTTTTTTAATCTAAACATAGTAAATAGCTGACTTGCAATTCCAGGAATAAGTTTTGCCTTCATTGCCTTAGCAGCACCCCAATTTGATAAGACCCCTCCATTTATTTCAGTTCAAAAGTGACTCAAAACCTTTGCTGCCACCTCAGTTCAAACCCCACAGCCCTCAATTTCCAACCACAACTTTACCATACAGAGTTAGCAAGCAGCAAGGTCCTAAGAGTGCAGTAGTACATTTCCCAGGAAAAAAATCAGATATCATAGTTAGGTTTTAATGTAGAATCTATCTTGCATCACGTAGTCACAGATGTAACTTAGAAGAACTTATAGCTCAGACATTTACTCCTTTGTACAGTTAAAAGACATATCAAATGTGACCACATTCCTCATCAAGTGAGAGCAAAAAAGCCAGCTGTCATGTTCTCACTGCAGTCCCCTTCCCTCAGGATTAAGAGCTGAGTCACAGATACCCGTGGAGATTTTGCCTGTGTTAAACACTAAACACTGCAGCCTCATATATCCTGTAAATATTTCAGTATTTTTGTCAAGAAAGAGTTAATTATCTACTAGGCAGAGGAAAAAACTTCCTCTATTATGAACTTGTGACAAAACAGATCATATTACTTCTGCAGTCTATTGAGAAGAGTTTCTTTTAAATCCATGTCTAGAAATTGAATTCTGCCGTTACAGATGTAGTTCCCCAAGATAGCCAAGAGCTAAATGTGTGTTTGGCTTTCTGCTGTACAATAAACAGTGAAAAATGTTGGTCTGGATTTTTTTCACTGTGTACCACCAGCATATATTTCATGCTGGTTTCCATATGAAATGAAACCCCACTCCTGGCTTAGTGCTTCTGGTGGGTGCTATGCTAGAATGACTTTCTTCTGAAGCATTCAAATGCCCCTGTGGTATAGTGGGGCAGGGGGTGGGGAGAGGAAGGCCACCTTGGGCAAACAAAAGGTGACGAGTCTGCTAGAGATTCCCCACCCAAATTCCATTTTTATTTTGTGGGATATAGGCAAAACCAAATGAGTATCAACTGAGCATCCGTCTCTGAGCCATTTTCTTCCTGGGAGCTCGGTATCAGTAGCAAAGCTGTCTACATAAAACTGATTCCATGGCTTCTTTCTCTTTGTGGAAAGAAAAAAAAAAAAAAAAAAAACAAACCTGCTGCTGCCCCATAACATTTTCCTCTCAGTAAAATTTTGAAGCTGTGGTTGATTACAGGGCGTCTGGTGAAAATAGGTCAAGTTTGGTATTTGAATGCCCTGGAAAAACTGGCAGTGTTAGCTGTATGCAACAAACTGTCTAGTTTGAAAGGACACTTCCAAGTCCGGGCACTGGCAAACCTAGCTCTGGAGTTGGAAATTTGATAGTTATTAGAGCTGTTGAAGAGAGTAATTAGAGGGCGTTTTCTGCATTTGAACCAACCTTCAAAGAGAGACATCCCTCACGGTATTTTCTGGCAAGCAAGAACACATTTGTGCAGTAAAATGGTCTCTAAAAACCAGGTTCAAAGAAGTCAGCTAGAATAACCTTACTGTTAATATATTTGTGTAGTATTTTTGGGAACAAAGGGTAGAGGTTAAGAGGTTAAGAGAAGCTTTTTTTAAGTGCATAACCTGTTCAGTCTGGGCATCTGAGCCTAAACTAGTTACCCTAAGCTGCATCTTTCATTCATCGAGAAATAGGCACCCCTGGGAGATGAACTGTCAAATTCCAAGTTGGGTCACATGAAGCATCTTCAGGAAACACTAGTCTTATTCATCCCACAGGGCTAACTTTCTCTGGGTTTGCCCTGCTGTTGGTTTTTATTTTCCTGTTTGGCGGGGAATTATAAAACCACCCAAGTCCTGATGAGAAGATGGAAAGAAAAGTTTCCCTTGTAACCGGGAAGTTCTTGGCAAGAACAGATCATACGATATTTAAACAGGAAAGAGTTTGCTGTGTGTAGATGGACCTGGACAGAGTAAGAGGCAGCAGGGAAAGAGGTCAAGGAAAGCTCATGCAGTGGCAAACTTCCACACCTCGTGGGTAATTAAGGAGCTAGATGTAGATTTGTGATGGCAGAGGGTGAATTTCATAAAGATTTGAATTTCTAAGTGTGCTTTTAGGAGCAAGTTAGATATAATTTGTTGTTTGCTTGATTGTTTACATTCATTTTCCCCTCCCAACTTTTCTCAGTGTAAACTTTTCAGCTTTCTTGGAATTTCATTTTCTTAGGCTAGAAACATACTGACTGCTTAGAATGATCCCACAGGCTGGAATAAGTGTTTCTGCCCAAGTCTGGTACAGACAGTGTTTACTGCTCTCTCGTCACATGGGGGGCAGCAGGAACACTGGTAGTCTCCATTCCACTCTTACTCTATCAGTACTGGAATCAATCAACGGGCCAAGTCATCTCTCACTCACTAGTGATGTCAATAACCTTTTTCCTCTCTCCCAATTTTAGCGCAGGACATCACAGTGGTTTCAGAGAAACGGACCTATGAATATCAACCACTATGCAAATAAGAAGAGTGCAGCAGAGAGCATGTTGGATATTGCCCTGCTGATGGCCAATGCATCCCAGCTGAAAGCCGTGATGGAGCAAGGACCTTCTTTTTCCTTCTACATTCCACTTATTGTTCTCATCAGCCTGTCACTCACACTGCAAGTTATAGTGGGAGTGCTCCTGATATTCCTTGGTATGTAGCAACAGCAGGAGCTATTGACATGTTTTTCTTGTAGGATGCAATCTATAAGATGGTATATAGAGTCTGCATTATTTTTAAAAGCCATTATACTTGAAAGTCTTTACCTCAGAACTGATTATTTTTTTCTATTAAGACCACAAATACTGCAACTAAAGGGGTAAGGACAGCTTTATGTGGAATATTCAGTTTTGATCAACATCCTTATACACGTTTGCCCAGAGCATGAATATTTTTCTTCTCAGAAGGCCTGAGGAGGAAGGAAAATGATGAAATACTGTGAAGGAATCATTAATAGGCCAGATAAGATCATGCAGCCTGGCCAGTTTCATAACTTGCCATTTCTGGCAAGACTTGTTACTTAGTCTTGAGACTGAAATGCATTTGTTCGTATGTATCTGTCATATCAGAAGTAATATAAGAATATCATTGTGATCATACAACTCTGAAATGTAAATGAAAGTTGAAATGTCCATCTTCCCATTGGTGTGGCATAATGACTTCAATTTGTTTGTGTTTCTGCAGTCTGCCAGGCTTGCTACCAAAGGCTTGACAATAATGAAAAATAATAAAAATAACACAGCCACAAAACCCACCTTAGTTTTGAGTTTAGGAAATTATTCTGAGCATCCTAAATCTCTAGGTGGGGAATGGTGGAAATGTACTTGTTCATTATCAAAAATCTGTAAGACAGAAATTAAAGCTAAAATGAAAAATAGGCTAATTAGAGCAGGATTTCAAAGAAAGAAAGTGCTTCAGCTGTAACCCACATACTAGAACTTTGGCCAGAAAATTTGACGTGATGTATAATACAAAAACACAGACCATGTAGCATCCTGTGGCTACAAATAGATTGTCTTGAATTCTGCTTATCCCTAGGGAAACCCTTTATACTATCTACCAAAGAAATATGATGAAAATCACATGCTAGAAATTTGTTCTTTCAAAAGAATGAGTTCAAATAGTAGTTGTGTTAATGTGTGCTTTGGCCACATTCAATTAGGAAGCAGTAGAATTAATTCCCTGCTCCTTGCTCTTCCCCTTTCTTAGTTATTGAATTACAGACCTTCACAATCCTAGAAGATCAATGCAGTGGTTTTGCTCTTGTCAAAATAGAGATTCCACTGTTCAATATTAAGAGATACAGCGCTGTGAGGCACAAGAACCAGTACTTCTCACCAAAAATTAGGTATTTTGAGTTAGCATTGTGGGATAAGTAGCACACCTGTCTTATACACTCTGCCCTATTCTGTAAGACAGACTATTGATATATAGTAGCTATAAAACCGTGCTCTTTTCTAAAACATCATAATCATTAAGGGAGCATGAACTACCCAAAAAACCCCCAACTAGAACTCCACAGAGAGTGGACAGACAGCACTCTTCTGGAAATCTTAGCTACCCATTTTGACCTGAAGCAAGTCTTCAGTACTCCTCTTTGCTATCTTAACCTACAGTGATAACCTGCCCCACCCCCCAACCCCCTTTCTCCATGCTTTTGCAAGACGAAATACAAAATGAATCCAGTGGCACTTTGCAGAGCTGCTGAAAACACGACATTTGTGCAACACCCAAAACCCAAGACCATAACTTTGGAGAATCAAAGATACTAGTGGAAATTAGAGAAAATGTTTATATTCCAGCATCAGTTGTGCATTATTCACTGAAATAAATATTGACTATTAGGAAGCAGCTATGGGTCACTTCTTTACTAGTGAATATAAGATAATTTCTTTTCCTAACTTTTTCAAATCTTTCCCTTTAAATTAGTGTATGTCAGATTTTACATCTACTGTAAATGATGTTTTAAGTCTTTAAAGTAAATGAAGTCTACTGTCACCTTGAAGGTGACAGCCATAGTTTACATGCAGCATTTGCTTAAGTTCTAGGTTTCACCTTTGGCACTTCTGTTAGTCTTTCAGAGTTCCCTTTTTCAGCACAACTGGAAAAAACAGCTTTCTGGTCAAGGAGGAAGTATGCAGGAAACCTGGTTACATAAGGCTTGTAATATTGATACACAGCATTTTTCTTTCTTACAAAAGAGAGGGAATACACCAGTCTGTGTTGGTTAGAGCCAGTTCAATAGCAAAATCCAGATCACAGCTTAGAGGAGATTCCAGAAAGGGACTGGCCTGAGCAACCTGGTGATAGTGGGGAAAGTGGGAAAAGAGTTACGGAAAAAAAAATCAGAAAAAGACTTACATGTCTCTTGGTTGAAGGCATCTCTCTCATGGCTGTTTCAGTTAAGCAGACTTCAAGGCTGTAAACAAGTTCCTTTTTTGTTGTTGTTATTGAGCAAAGGTTTCTCAATGTATGCTGAGATGCTGCTTTGTAATGATTGTTCTGCTAGGCACTGCCAAAGTGGCTTCCATCTCCTGGCAGCCCCAGCTCCAAAATGGGGCTGAGGTAGAGCTCACAGACTGCTTGGCAAACAGTGAGATTCATCAGTTCAGCCTGCACTCCACAGTCAGCTCTCTGTGGGTTTGGTACATATGACTTCATCAGGATCAGCAGGGAGCTGTGAATTGTTGGGATCATAGTAAACCATCTCTCATACAGCTAACTCCCTCAGGCACCTCACTCCATGCTTGTCCACTTCCCTGACGAACACACAACAGCCTCCCTCAATGAGTACCTTTCCCTTACACTAGACAAGTCACCTCTAAAGGCTGAGAGGGCTGGTTGGTAGCTTTTATAGGGGCTTGATTGATGTCAGGGGGTGTGGAAGACAGCCCAGGCCAACTCAGCTCACCTGTGCTGGCTGCTTGGGGAAGTCAGCTCTGTCCTGGCCAGAACCAGGGTAAGAGAGCCCTCAGCTTACAGCAGTGTGCTCTTGGAGTGATACTGTTGTGCTGAGCTCAAAAGTACTGAAAGTAGCAAAAAGATCCAGGTATCACTGTAAGAGCTTGGTTTTCACTGTGTGTATTTGGTAGTTTGCCTTTCTGTTCAGCCACAAAATTCTGCTGCTTAAAAGCTCTCACAAGTCCAAACAAAAGTCTGTACAATCATCCAGTTTCTTTCCTTGAGACCAAGGTTTATCCCGGGAGCTACCAGTTCTCACAGTTCTCTGCTAGGGATTAAAAGCTTTTCCTCCATCAAAAGAGCCTTTCACAAAAACATTTTGAAAAATTTTTGGCAGACTGGTTCTTGAAAGTGATTTGGTAATCTTAACTTTTTGGAAAAAAAGCAAAGAATATCTTGAAATACTTTAAGTGGCATGAAATCATAGTAATCTAATCCCGCTATAATAAAATACTTAAAGAATAACTGTTCTTAAGAACATTTTCACAAACTCCCTCATCTTAAGTATTATAATCACTAAGATAGGGCCACTGCAATTCTACTGCAAAATTTAGATCACCGCCTAAACGGACAAGCCATACTTGTCTTCTCTGACCCGTATTTGGACAAAGGGACAGCTCTGAAAGTGTCAGTTCTCCTTTGAGCATGATTTCTTTAAACTCACAAAACACATTAGCTCATTATTAGCTTTTATTGTTTAAACCATCCACCTGAAATGCTTTTCAATATATCAGGATTAATTATTCCATTCATTTATTCATCTTTGTTCACATGACAGTACCAGAGTCCTTCTAGGTACTGTTGGGCTGCAAGCATCCACGTAGCTTCAGACACTTTATAGACAGGTATGAACTTATTTTCAGGGTTAAGTGCTGCTGAGCTTAAAGCAGTTCATGCCAGCACAGGTGAGCAGTAGCTTAAGCTTTTCAGACTCTTCCCCCATGCTGTTCTTCAGTGCTGGGTCTGGCCTCTGATGTTTGACTATACTGCCATAGCAAACAGGACTTGAACAGTGTCCTTAATTCCTTGAAACCAAAACAGCATTAGATCCTAATTAGGGACACCAAGGGAACCTGGCTGTTAGTACTTAAGCATCATGAGTGTGCTTGCTGCTGCTTCTACCCAGCTGCTTCAACCAGCAAGTAAGTCCTGGTTCTGTGCTCAGGATCTGCAGTGTTGGCAGGGACACTGCCAGCAAATAGCAAATAGCAGTAAAAATCAGTGAAAGGCAAATAGCAAAGTTTATTTCACATAGTAGAATTGTAAGCTACACCTCTGTGCCTGTGCCTCTGAGAAGGAGCTCCAAGTTTTCCTTATGTTGATGTAAAACCTTGTCAGGTACAAACTTTCTCTCACGTGCCCGTACATGCACAGAGATGCTCCAGTCATCTGCGAATTCAAGGAGTCTTAATAGACGAAAAACATTCCCAAAATATGCTCCAGAATTCATTGGTAGTCATTCCACCAGCATCCAGGAAATTTAGAGAGGATCTGAGAGGAAAAATCTTGGTTTACCACATGATGCCAGGCAAATGCCCCCAAATTTCTGCTGCGTGTGCAAGCACATGCTTTACTCTATCACCAAGTCTATTACCAGGTCAGTGTAACTTGTTTATATGTTTTCACAAGGCCTGGAATCAAAGCGTAAACTAAATAAATGCTCTCTCTGCTGTGTGTGCCCCCCTCACTCCCCTTAGCAGGTTGGCCAAAAACTAACTGTAAGATACAGAAGAAAATCTTTACACAGCCGATGCTGACTGTAAGAAGGACTGCTACTACCTGTGTTCACAGAATTGTAGGGGTTGGAGAGATCATTGACTCCAACCACCCCCAGACAAAGCAGGTTCCCTAGAACAGGTCGCACAGGTCAGTGTCCAGGCAGGTCTTGAACATCTCCAGAGAAGGAGACTCCACAACCCCCTGGATGGCCTGTCCCAGTGCTCTGTCACCCTCACCATGAAGAAGTTCTTTTGCACATCAGTGCGTAACCTCCTGTGGTCCAACTTGTGGCCATTGCCCCTTGTCCTGTCCCTACAGGCCACTGAAAAGAGGTTGATCATCTCCCTTTTTCTCCCACACTTCAGATATTTATAAACATTGATGAAATCCCCTCTCAGTCTTATCTTCTCAAGGCTGAACTCACTCACCCTTTCCTCATGGGGGAGATGCTGCAGGCCCTTCATGATCTTTGTGGCCTCTGCTGAACTCTCTCCAGGAGATCCCTGTCTGTTTTGTACCAGGGAGCCCAGAACTGGACACAGGATTCAGTACTTTTAAAATCTTCTGGTTATTGGATATGATGCCCTTGCTTTCAAAAACCAGGATCACTGCAAAAGAGGGAGTACAGCTGGGGACGAGCACCAGTACAAAAGAAAAATCCAGCACTGGTAAAGAGATGTGGCTGTCTGTGGAGAATGTGTATTATTCTAACTGCAGGAAATGTAACTTCATCTGCTCGGGGCTTAAAACTTCTGTATTCATGACTGAAATAATTTTTAAATGCTTAAAAGTCTGTCATAAAAGTAGATTTCAAGAGATCAAGAACTCAGAAGATTTCTAGTAATGTTTGTGTAATCGTAACTTCCCATGTGCATCCACAGAGATTAGACGTTAATTACTGGAAGCTAATAGACTCCTTGTGATTACTGATCTTCCCCTTGGCCCTTTTGCTGACACTGCAAAATCTTACTTCCTTTTAAGTATGACTGATCCAAATAGCTCAGTGTTAGAGAAATTCTTGAACTACAGGAATAGTGAAGACTTTCATTTTGGATTTTGAAATATACATGTAATTTTTTTTCCCCCTTTTCTCTTTGAAGTAAAATACGACCTTAACAACCCTGCAAAACATGGAAAGCTGGATTTCCTCAACAACCTTGCAACTGGACTTGTATTCATTATAGTAGTTGTGAATATTTTTATCACTGCCTTTGGAGTACAGAAGCCGGTTGCTGACTCAGCATCGAAACAGTAAGTGTGAGGTGAGTGTGGCGTCTCTGAACCATCAGGTAGTAGTAGAGCATAGCGTACAAGAATGCACACTGGGGCATAGCTTCAAAAATATATACCATAAATAGTTATGGGTACTATGCTAGCCTTCAGAGACAAATGAGCTCACTTCATACTACAGCAAAAACAGAAGCCACAGGGAACTGCTAAGTTATTATGGTGTATTTGGAAATGTAGAGTTCAAAAGTTGTCAGCATCTCACTTTGCCAGGGCCCCTTGCATGTGTCTCGCATAGGAAGTGTAATGCTTGTCATTCTGGCTTAGCCACTCCTTTTCCTCATTGCTGACTGAGCCAAGAAGGGAAACAGTGTTGCTTTGCTTCCTCCAGATGCCTCTTCTGTTTTTGAGAAAGGTTTGCAGTACACTGCATCCAGTCGGTGACGCACATGCAAAGTTCTCCCACCTGTCCATGGACTTTGCTTGCTCTTTCCTTCACACACATGGGTGGCTGGGTCCGAGGTAACGTCGTGGGCTCGTGCAGTGTCTTACCACTCAGCTGGCACCACCTGGCAAGGAGGGGCTCTTCACAGCAGTTGTTGGGCTTGCTCCTCTGCTCTTAGTTCTGCTTTCCATAAACTGACCACCCAGAGGGTTGGGGCTTAATTGTGGAATCTGTTAGGAAGCTGGGTCTTAAATGGAAACCAGTTCACGTGTAAGTACCCTGAGATCATTGTGAGAGCATGGAACACAGCCCTGCCTAGCAGATGGCACTGGCTCATGCAGGTGTATGTCATGCATCGCATACAGCTGTGCACAGCCAGGTCTTTGTTCACATGCGTAAACGTCGTTGGTATCTACTGCTGAAACTGTGATAAACCTGCAGGGCCTCGGGGAACAGTAGCTGGTTTATGTAACCTCAGGTAGAAGCAAGAGCAAAGGGTGTTTAAAGCCAGTTTGCATCTGTACAAGGCCAGCAGCTGCCTGGTCCTGCCTTCATCCATCTTGCACATGCGATTTTCTAATAAAATGGCCAAATGTGGTGCCTGGGACCTGCATCTTTTTGATCCAGACATGTTAAACGTGGAAATTCTTCATTGGTTTGGAACACGAATGTCTGTTGTTGGCTCTTTTTGTACATAGTGCTCTTGCTAAAAACACCTGGTTGTCTGAATGAAACTAGAAAAATAAGTCTTTTTCGGTCCACTGCCAGTATCCTCAAAGCCCTGAGAGAAGTGAGTGGCCACTGTCTTCTGGCTTCACCTTCACTATTACACACAGTTTTCCTAAGAAAACTTAGTTCCCACTTCCAGGTAAATTGGTCATTTACTGTGATTCCTGTACCACTGACATCTCAATGTCTTGATTTCAGATACCTGAAGCATTCCTTCTAGATGCCATTTGCACTTGAGCCAGTTACACTTGGACACATTGAGGCAAAAAAGACAATCTGAAGTAGCTGGACATACCAAGAGGCTTCCTCAAGTTTCCAACAACCAACACATCGCTGTACCTAACAGTTTGTCGTGTGTTAATATTTAAACCATTCGGCACCCAAGGAAAGGATGATTTTCACCCAAGGACATTGTTTTTCCAGAATATGGACATTTCCATTTTTCTAGAAACAAATTGTCTTTCATAGAAGTGGCATAAGCTCATCAAACAAGGCAATACCAACTGGTAGCACTTCACAGGACTGCCTATTTTCCACATCTTTTGTTTTTGTGGAAATTTGTCATTTCCACCGTGGTAGGAAACGACACCATTCTGGCACCATCACATTGTCCTTTATTTCGCTGGCTTGGCACCAAGCCGATGTGCTCCACAGCACAGCAGTGGTCTTCCTTTGTGGTGGGCGAAGATAGCTGTGCCTTGGTTTGGTTTGGTTTTGCACTCTAGCTGAAGCAAAGGTGAGTCAAACAGGAACAGCAGGCAACCTTTTGTCCTGTTCTGCTCACAGATCCTCATTTGTCCTGTTTCTTCATCTCTGGACCAGGCTTAAAATTTCCTCTCCTTTTAATACAGACACACAAATAACCTAATTGCTAATTGTTTCTTACTGTTAACTGCTACATCATGTATTCTGTGCATTACATATATTTCTGGAAATCCTGTCAAAAGCTTTTTCTAGGCCCAACTGGAAAATTAGATATGGTGTAAACTTTACCTGATAAACTGGTACTGAGCTCCAACCAGCAACTCAGGCAGCAAATTAAAAAACAGATCCCTTTATAACTTTTGCCTTTTCCCAAGATTAGGAGTTTATGGCTAACAGCATAACTATATTTTAATTTTATTTTTTAATATATAAAGAGAGATATAATATCTTCTAGGTTCTTACCTGCTGGCTCAGGGACTGACACCTTTTCTAAAGACACTATTGCTAGTAATGGTGTAGGTTATCAACATTTTTGCAGCAAAAACATTTCAGTCTCTTCATTTCCAAAGTTACTGCATACAGTCAGAAAAGTCCTAGCTTTCTACATTGCACTTACTTGTAGATACATTTCCTTACCATTAATTTTTAAATGCTCCTCTGCACATATTAATACAAGTGACTTCCACATGTCTCATCGCATTTACAATTTTTATTGATCACATTACTCTTCACTTAGATCTCGAGGCTCATGGATGTACCATATTTTCATTTACATGTTCTGTAAGGATTACTAACAGAAAACAAATCAGAAACTTGTATAATTAGTAATTATTATACTTTTTTTTAAATTCATTGGTTTTTGCTTTGTATCCAACAACATGCATTTAACCAGTATCTTGCAAGCAGTGGTTTGAATTGTGCATGTTGTACTAATTGAAGCAGAGCTCAGAAAAACTTCTGAGGGACATACTCAGGACAATTCTATTTATTTTTTACAAACCAGTGAACTGTCAAAGGAATACTACATACGTGTGCTGCTGTGGCAGCGTGGTGCAGTGACTGGCCAAGTGGCAGTGCTGAAAACCTTAAAAACCCAGTTGGGGGAAATACGTGACTGTAGGCAGACCCCTTCCAAGCATGAAATTTATCCACAGGTCAGCACTGGACAGTAATTTTGGTAAGAATCTTGACTGCCCCACCTTTGTTGCCTTTCAGCTTTTTACATGCTGGAGTATTTGCCTATCTGTCCAGTCCTGCCTGGAGAGGTTCTCTGGAGGCATCTCCCATCTTCTGTGCCTATGCTAGGTCTCTGAAGTAGCTGCTCTGTGTTGCCCTAAATCCGTAACCTGTCCAAGAGATAGGTACTTTTAACTTGAGTCTGAAGATCTGATAATCTGTATTGCCAGATTTGCATCTTTCCAGTTCTTTAAGCAAGGCATAAAAATAGGAAGAAATGTGTTTTTGGCACCTTGCTAATCCTCTCACTTTTTGATTCGTCCCACTCCCCTGAAGGCAGATGAAAACAGACGCCCAGGCCCTACCATCATTTTCTGTATTTATCCAAAGTGGTGATTTGGCCCAATTTTCAATGTAGCTTTCCTTTCCTGTGCTGCTTGCTGCCACGGCGCTCTCTTGGGAGCACGGTCATGTTTGTCTTGCACTGCAGCAAGTGAAAGCAGCCAGAGGCAGGTGCAGAACAGGCATGCCAGGTCTTTTCCCATGTTAGTCCCTCGTCATCAGACCATAATTTTTCAGGTCACTCCAGCCAACAAGCTGTTATAGTAGGTTCCTCTGAAAGAGAAAATGCTTTCCAGCGAAGCTGTTGTCCAACAGAAACTGCCACGGCTTTGTATCCCATCTGCCGGCGGTTTGTGGAACCAGAGGGAACCTGACTGGGTGATGACTTGCCAGCTACGGGTTCCGATAGACTTTGCAAGGCACAGGCTTTGGGAGACACAGAAGGGAAAGCAAAATTACTTTGAGCTTGAACACGTAATTGGGTGCCAAGAGCTGGATGTATAGAGATCTGCACTGGGGAGTTAGTATCTGTTCACATCAAGTCTGCCAGAGCCTGGCTCCAAACAACAACCCCCCTCGTGAATCCTTCTGCCTACTGACCCCCTCAAAGCATGGCTGAAGCATCACGGCAGAGATACAACTTCAGAGCTTGGTCACTTGGTTCTGAACATGAAAACCTCATCTGAAAGACACCCGTCTGACTACGAGACTGTGCTGGACATGGGCAGCATTCGACTTGCAACTGGATGTCAGTTCTTTTTTTCAATAAAAATGATGCTGGTTTCTTACCGTGTCTTTTATTGTGATTAAGTCAGATTTGCCCACATCCTCAGACATGCAATCTGAGGCCTTCAGAGACCATGTATTTTTTAGCAGACAAAAGCATCTGCGAGTTGGTTTTGTGTATAAATCATTTAATCACATGATTACTATTCTTTCAAGTCAGGTGCTTATTTAAAATCTTAGCAGGTATCTCCTCGGGGCAGCAGATGTGCATTGGTTTAAACAGTGCTTCAGTTTGCTGTGCTTCTCCAGAGTTCTTGGTTGTGGGCAAGCGTTTCCCTTCAGAAGAGGCCATCAATAATGAAGCAGGATGAATTTTTACAGGCCGTCTCGGGAAACAGTTCATGCCAGGTCATCCGTTTACTTCTGTTTCGTAAGCAGCTGAGTGGAGTCGGGATTGCTCATGCTGCTCTGGTTGGGCTCATTAGTCCCTTCAGCATCTAGGGCTGCCTGGGTTGAAATTTTCCGTGTAGCTGTATTTACTGGAGCAGGTGACAACAGCTACAGTTACTGGAACTGACTTCAGTGCTTGTCTTCCAAAGCAGGTCACCACTGAAGGTTACTCTGCAGCGGAGTATTACATAAAATGGACTGAACCAAGAAGCACAATCCCGGTTAGAGTGTGTCCTTACGCTATCGGTCAGGTTTGGTCACTCATCATTTATCCCAGCAAGATCTTTACCCTGTTTCTGCGCAGCTCCTCGCAAGCTCTGCCAGCCACACTGTGTGGGGCACAGTCCTGCTGCCCTGCGCTCGCCTCCTCGGCCCAGGGCACAGGCTCATGGCTGTGTTACCTCACAGCTCAGGTGCTCTTTTGTTGTTAACTGCTGGAAGAGACATGGAAATCTGGACCATTCCAATGCTTACAGAAGAGTTACCAGAAACACGTGGCAGAATCCAGACACTAAGCTCTGCTTAATTTTCTAGCTTACCAAACAAGTTGCCATTACGAGTTTTATCCGGTTCAGGAAATGCTTCATGTGGTACCAATTTATACCCTGTTATACATTTTGGTTTGGTTTTCTGTTGTTTTAAAAAAAAAAATCCCAAAAGACCCAACGTCAAAAGCTGGCCCTTGCTGTACAATATAATTTTGTCCAGCCACAGGAGAACCAGAAATGTGTTTGCTTACTGCAGTGCAGCAGGAATGCTCAGAGGAAAGCTGATGATAGATTTCAAGACTTGTAACTCGTATCTTTGATAACCTTAGAGTAAGTCAGAGGGTCAGTGGTGCCCCAGCTATCCTCAGAGGGTGGCTCTTGGCAAACTATGGCTTTTTCTCAGTCGAAATGGGCATGGCTAACATCACTTAAATAGACTCAGACCAAATGGCCTTATGCTGAGGGGTGTTCAGCCAGATTTGTGCCAAGGAGCCAGCCCAGAGGACAGTGTGCATCTGGGAGGCCAGAAGTTGATGTTCTCCTTTGTGATGTACCATTGCAGTACTTCCCTTTCATTGAAGGGCAGGCAAACCTGTCTCAGGATGGAGTAGTACCAAGTGTGAGCTAAGTACCCTCTTGGCGCAGCCTCTCCCACTGCTGGGTGCGTGATGCCATCACCCCCATCCCCAGCCACAAGCCCAGAAGCACCTCAGCATCAGGGCAACCATGAGTGCCGGGCTCTGTCTCTGCTTGACTTGGACACAGACGGTACCAGCGTACCTGGGTCCTGGTGCTCTCATCCCTAGTGTTTGGAACAGTAGTGACGATCCATCGCCTCTGGATGGCCTGGTACACCTGCATCTGCGCTGCGGCCCAGAGAGGGAGATGACAGAGACGTTCCGAGTCTGCACAGTGGGTGGAAAACACCAGAATATGTCACTGTCCGAGTTGGGCTGGTAAAGTACCTTACAAGTCAGTTACCTCAGACCCCATAAACACCTTCCCACCCTGAGCTGGGATGCTTCAGGGACACAAACTCCTCGAGCACTGCCTGCTGAGGAAGGCCAGGGCGAGTCAGCCTCCTTGAGCATCCATGAGGAATGCCGACACAATGTGAGTGTTTGCTCCACTCAGGGACACTTTAATTACAAGCTGGCTTCCTTCATCCACCTCTCTGCCCATCTGTGTGCTTAAATATACACACTTGCCTTCACGAGGGAGGTGACATGTATCCCTGGGCCCCGGTCTGTCTGTCTGTGTTACCTGCGTGCTTTGTCTTCATGTCTCTATAGACTTTGGTTTAAGATGCCAACAGGGCGGTCACTGCTCTGCAGCCAAACTCCAGAATGGGAGAAGAGCCCATCTCTGCTCCCTGAGGGGAGGACCCCTTTACCCAAGTGACACACAGGGAGGACTTGCTGCACCCTGGTAACGTTGGCAGGTCATCAACAAGCCTGGTCCAAAGTCAAAAGCTACAAGAAGACATTATTAGAGCAAGAAATAAATCCAAATAAATGCAAGAAAGCGTTTGAGGAAGAGATAAGTAACTGCCTGGCCACAGCAAGCTCCTGGAGCAGATCAGAGGCTGGGTTAAGTCCAAACGCTGTAGGGGGATGTCAGCTGTGCCCAGAGCTTTCCCTCATCCACAGCACCATTTATTCACATCCTCACAGCGGGCAGGAGCGTGGGCAGAGCTAGTGGGAACACTCACATCCATAGCAGGTGGCTCTCGGGAGCAAACACCAGACACGCTCGGTACATGCGCAGCAAAAAGACACGAACAAAACGTGTTTCCAGGCTGCTGCTTCAGCAGGGAGGAGTTTGGTTGTTTCTCAGGGACTGGATTCTGTACTCTATTAACTGCACACACTCAATCTCAGTCCCACATTTCCAATGGCCTCCAGCCGTGGCACTGCCTGTAAGGGTCATTGCGGGATACGCTGTGATAAATAGCAGAGGACACAGAACCCAACCTTTCCAAGAATAATATCTAATTATCCAAGAACGACAATGAAAAATTACCTTCCCTGCTACTGGATGCAACAAATCATTTTGAACTGACTTCCCTCCTTCTCTGCAGTTTATTGAAGATCTGTTTTCGTGGCTATTCCCTTGGATTATTTCATAACAAGAACTACTTAATAACCTGGCTGCCTTCCCGAGGAGAGTGCCACAGCTCCCAGCTGGGAGCAGACACCTTCCCATGCCTGCTCACAAGGCAAGTTGGGCTTTGTCAGAAATAGAGAAGGCAAAACCCTGTGTGTTTTTCCTCCAGCCTCCTTCACAATGCTTTCCACTCTGTTTTCCAATCTTCTGGCTCAGAGGTAGCCCCAACACCACCACTCCCACCCTCCCTTTTTAATGGGGTTTAATTAGTTAGGGGGTGAGTGGTATAAAGAGCTGCACCAGGACTCCTGAAACATTGCCAACTGTTTTCACCAGTGCCAAAAATACTTGAGAGTAAACTGGTTTCATCACCACCCAACGTTACCCCGGTTTTCTGGCACTGAGGATAAAAGTAGTTTAAATGGTTGGAAAACCTTATGTTTCGCATTTGTGTTGGACTCATGGAAGCTCTGGAGGGGGCCAGCTACATGTCTTTATCCTGGAAAAGGATTATTTTCTTTCTGTGTTACAAAATATGAGTCACCAGGCATGCCAGGGAGAGCATCATTCAGGAAAGAAATGACTATTTCCCCCGGGGCCTTTCCATCACTCGTGGAGAGTCAAACTGGGAATGTGACTTAACAAATCGTATGAAGTACAGTAAATGGGGCAGTGTGAGAGCAAGCCATGACGAGCCCCTGTGGGTCAGTATTCTGCTTCATTCTGGAGAAGCTTTTATTTACCATGCTGATAAAAAACCAAGGCTGGAAAGCCCTGTGTCCCACAGCCATCCCCATGGGTCTCATCAGGACCACAATTATCAAACAGCAATGCCAGCATCCTGAAACCTGATGTCACTGTCACTGACTTAACTTGCATGTCCCCCTTACTTGCACAGATGGGGTGTGATGGAGTAACAACTCTTCCTGTTCATGCTTCCAGAGATGGGACCTGCCTGGACTCATCAAGGGCTGATTTTCATCCAGCTCCGAATGAGGAATTTCCTTCCTACTTGTTTCAGACACCATGCTGGTCAAGACAAGTTTTACCTGTGCCCCATGGTGGTCTCTGCCTGTCATCTCCCTGCTGACAGATGCCTTTGCAACTCTCTCATAGAGAGCTGCTCTCTGAGTTACTGATAATTATTATTTTCTGCTATAATTTTACCTGTTATACCTGGACTTTCAATCTGGTTCCTACCTGCCATCAAGTATCTTCGCCTTCCTCATAGGGTGGAGTTCATCCAGAGCAGCAAAAAGCAGCACCAGTAAATCAGGGGACTGAGTCAGCTCCAAGATTTCCCACCTGCTTCTCAGGCCCAGGTAGAATCAGAAACCTTGGACTTAAGTGGGTGTTTTTTTCCCTCCAGGGATGAAAAGCATAACCCATTGCCCACAGCCATTATGGATCAGGAATACTGACAAGGCACAGACATCCTATTTTAAAGTTAATTCACTCAGTGCAGAGAGATGAAAATTAATCTGGGATCTCTCCCTTTCTGTTATCAAAGAGCTGAGGCAGCTGCAGGGATGGTAGCGTTGCCATCTGAGGCCATCACCGGAGCCGGCACTGCAGCGGTGCCGAGGGTGCGACAGCAACCGGATGGCACAAAGCATCCCCCATTCAGGAGATGCAGAGCTGGGGTGCTGCAAACCCCCCAGAGCAGCTAAAACCTGGCCTTAGAAGGAGAGGAAAACCAAGCCCCCACCAAGGTGTGATGCAGCATTTTGGGACTGGAAAGTGAGGATCTGGTAAGTCACGCCGTGAGGACACGTCTTGCCAGTTCTTTTATCCAGGCTCCCGGTGCTGTGGGGCTGCTGCCGCACGCCAGCTGCTGCCGTCCGACTGCCCACTACCAGCCCCTGAGGCACAGACAGAGTCTGAAAGTTTTTTGCTTTACCAGGCACAATGTTATTAAAGTTTTATCAACAGCAAGGAAAGCTTTTCCTTGCGAGCGCAGCGTGTGCTCCAAAATAGAAAGGGCAGGGCAGGACTCGCCTGAGATGCTCCCTTACGCCAGAACAGCCACCTTGAATCACACAGAGCGATGCTGCTGCAAGGCGGCTCATCCCCAGCCACTGGTTCCACCTGCATGTGGCATTAATGATGTCCCTACAAAGTGGATGAGCTGAAGCTATAATTAAAACTACCCCCTCCCCAAATTGCATTTTGTAGCTGAACTGAGCTGTTTTTTTCACTCACATCAAATCCTTGGTGATATCCATGAAGAAAGCTCTGTGCCAGTCCCTTCTTTGGGCACCAGACCTCTTCCCCAGAACCCCAGGCCAGCAGGGAAGGTAGGGACTGTGTCTCTCCAATGCATCAGATGGTGAAGGATCAAAGGGTCTCTCTCTTGCTGATTGACAATTATCCCAACAGGAGATCCCTTTCCACTGACTCCAACCCTTTAACAGCCTGCTGCGGGAAGGGGTTCCTCTTGGTTCCCCCAGAAAATGCAGCAGCAGGGGACACAACCCAGGCTGCGGGTCAGCAACTCTCCAAAGCTGCTTCTGCTACAGCAACACTTCTCCTTGGTAGGAGGATCCTTAACCCTGCCCACAGCAGCACCTTGGCTAGCAGATTCCTTCAAAGTTTACCCAAAAGAATGGGCCAGTAACAAGTCTGGCTGCGTGTTTTTCTTACCTGAAGTCCCTTTTTGGTTGGTCAAAGGAACCCTTATAATCCATCTTGATTCCAAGTTACTTCATGCCAAGGAGCCTCCATTCAAGTCTTGACAGGCAACAACTCCCTGGACTCCCGAAATGACACAAAATGGGGGCTCAACCGAAAGACTGCACTGTTTAACCTCGGATCAATAAACAAGTTAAGCACAAAAACTGCAAAGAATTTTGAAAGCAGATGAAAAGGTGAAAGATCTTGCCAATAATGTCCAAACCAACGACGAGACCATCACCCAGCAGGGACCAGGGCGGGGGTGGTCAATCAGCAGGCAGCAGCCACGGAGTACAAGCTGTGGGGCACTGCCAGAAGTGCAAAGTAGTAACTGCAACACAAACCAGCAGCACACATTTTCTCAGCACAGATTTTATTTCCATTTAATTGCCAGCTTCACCCCATTAAAAAAAACCAAGAGAATCCATTCAGTTTTACAGAATTCGAGGTGACACGTGGTAGGAGAAACGATTACAAATGCAGGACCTGTGAAGTACAGCGACCTGTTTGCATTCCTTAGTGTGACAGCGTCGCTGACCGCCCCGCCATGGCACAGCATCTCTCTGGAATAACCTGTGTGCATCAACACCAGCAGCAAGAAGCATCCACAGCTGCAAATTCTGACCAAGCGTGTTAAAATTTATTACAGTATGAGAAAAAAAAAATAAAAATCACAAGAAACAGAAAGAGTAAGTTTGCCTTGGCAGCTCTGAAACTCCAGCCCAGTATGTCCCAGAATGAATCATCACTTTATTCCAGCTCTGGCTGGCAGGCACATCACACTTCACTGAAGTGCTTTAAATAGCTGTCTGCCTCCAAACAGATTGTGGAATTCATGGCGTGATCTGTCCCCGAGCTTCCCAGCCTCTCCGAACAGACAGCCCCCTCCCTCTGCCTTGACTGTTAGCGTGGCTCAGGGCTATCACACCGGGTCACTCCTGGCCCTGGAGCCCCAACACTTCCACCGAGTCAATGAGAGGCAGTTCAGCCACGCTGTAAATCAAAGAGCCCATTCAAAAGGAAAAAAAAAAAAAACAAAACCAAAACCAAAACAGAGCAGGAGGATTGGTTTTGATGAGGTACCCAGAGACCTCCAGGCTGAAGAGTGTGGAGTTCACTGCCCCAAGCCTCAGGAACCTGTCAGGAGCTGCAGGAGGTCGGGGTGGGAGGCACTGGGTGCTAAGCACAGCCCCGGCTGGCAGGGAAGCCAACTGCTGTGACCACAGCTGCCCCCTGCTCAGCTCTTTCCCCAGAGCCACATCCAGCTCGGGACAGCACGGCTCACACAACAGCTGTGGGGTTCCTCAGCCAGGATGCTGCTAAAGGCACAATGCTTTGTGCAAAAGCAAACTCCTTACTTCAACGAGAGCCAAACGAGCTCAGTGAGGATATGTTATCATCAGCTCCTGTACCACTACTGTCTGCAGAGCAAGAACCACAGTGTTCACCACAGCCTCCACCTAATGGCACCTGCACCCACCTCCTGAACTTGACAGGGCCGGGACAACTTCCCTGCACACAAAGCAAAGCACGTTCCTACACTCCAGCACAGCTGCAGCAGCAAGCACCACACTACGCCAGCCTCGAGAGGAGACTGTGCTCTCAGACAGGCCCATCCAAGACTCACTGTTTCCAAGGAACACAGACCACTTGCCTCAAGGACCTGGCTCCCACGCAGGTACATCCTCAGGATGTACAGGCATCCTCAGGAGCTGACGATGGATCATCGATTCATCTGCAGGCTGCACACGCTGCAGCATGTGCTTGTGAGGAAGCGTATTAAACCTTGGTATTTGCTCCTGAAGAACAAATCTTCCAAGAAAATTAGTGTCTCCCAACCTATGCCTGTGCCAATATGATCTCTCTCTTTTTCCTCTCTCCTTCCAGCCCTAACCCTAGGAATAGCTCACCCTGCATTTCTTCTCCCCCTCCCCGGGATGGATCCATTGTTTCAGTAACAGCTCACGAGAAGGTGCAACCAGTTACTCAGAGGGTAACATGGTGGATAACCTCAACAGAAAGAATCTATCTCGCAGCCACAGGGCCTCTATGCTTTTAAATGAGATGGGACCGTTGCAATTACTCTGAATGTTGGGGTTTTGTTTAAAATGGAATACTGTTTCTCTAATGAGGTTTCAAATTTGGCTTCAAGGCAAAGATTTAAAACCCCTTCAGGTTTCAGAGGTATTTCTCCCAGTCCCTTAAAAAATGGGCTGCTACAGGAAGTAAGGAGCAGCAGGGAAGGGAACGTTTCATTTCAGATGTTATAAATCAGGGCTGGCTTGTTGGAGAACCCCCCCCAAGGGTGTGCTTGTCACCCTAATCACAAGGCAATGCAGAGAGGAAACAACAGAATATAGTTAGAGCACTTCCCAAGATGGAAGAGAGCACAGCAGCCCATTGGGTAGCAAGGGCAGCAGAGCCTTGTGGTTAGCCCATTGTGAGGGAAATGCTCAGCTCTGTCGAAATCTTCTCCCTAGTAAGAGTCCCTGTGGAGATTAGAAGAGACCCAAGAGCTGGTGGGGTGGAGGCAGGGAATAGAAGTCTAAACAAACTACCCTGCTGGGTGTTATTTGTTCACACGGCATCGGTCTCATTCCGTGTTTTACGCTGTTACAACAGGCTATTAGGTGTTTGTAAAATCCCTCACCACACTGCTGGTCTTGGGGTACATCCATCTGGAAACTCTTCTGCTGCATGCTGCAGTTACACCGTGGAGCTGTTAGGGAAACACTGGCTGCAGTCTAAAACCACAGCAAAGGCAGCTTTAACATGGCTGGTGGAGGCACCGTCAGCAGTGTCAAGCCAACAACCGGAGCTGGCCTTCCCCGTGCCACGACAGATACGGAATCAAACAGCTTGTGCTGGCTTTACATGGGGGTGCTGCTTATCCCTGTAGCCTGATCACTTCAGTGTTGCAGGTGAGCTGTACTCACACCAGCAACAGCCAGAGATTTGACCTAACCAAGACTCTGGCTACCTCTACGTGGGGCTGGCTTGTGCTCCAGCCATGCCCCAATGCCACAGGTAAAAACATCTTACCAGAATAGCAGCATCAGGATCTCTGAGCCCTTTGCTGTCTCTCCAGATGTTTCCCATAGCTACTCTTTGGCTCTTCTATGTGAAAATTTGGCCCTGCACTCAGTTCCTCCTCTGGACTAGATGCTTGCTACTACACCCCGTGAGTGCTGTCCTAGGAGGAAATACTGGTACTACACGGTGATTTCCTTTGGACAAGATGCCATTTTTATAGCATGGATAAAGCATAAAGCTTAGAGACAATTTTCAGCCTGACTGGTTGAGAAAACCACTCCAAAAGACTGAAAATTCTGCATGGGATCCTCCAGTGCATGGTCACTTGTGATGTAGCTGCAGCTTCTGTTTGGGTGACATCTGATTTGATCTGGAAACGTCCTCATGCTGCCAATGAACAAAGCATCATTCTCACCAGGTACAGGGACCTGGTCCCTCCAAGCTCCATACACTCTTGAGCAGGTAACAAAGAACTGTGCACCAAGAATGTCATTTCTCACAGCCAGTTGCTCTTCCCATCTGAAAGGGGAAAGCTATTTGTACTGCCGTAAGCAGGAGCAAGGCAAGGTTCATAAAGCTAGGAAACCCCAAGCTGCTTCACTTGCAGCACCAACACCCTGCATCTTCCTCAAAAATTTTAGTTGCAATAATTTCTGCAAGAATTTCATGCTTCAACTCACAGAAGTAAAACACATAACATCACAACACCACGAACAACCTCAGACTCTTCAAGTAAGTATACATATTTTGTCCTTAAAAAAAGCCCCATGTCATGGCACTTAAGTCCCTACAAAATATCTTGGATTTAGCTTCAGTTTCTTAGCTATACAGACTTAAAAAAAAAAACAAACAAACAAACAAAAAAAACCCAAACTTCACTGGAAAAAGAAAAGCTAAATAAATCTGAAAAATTTTCTTGGTAGTTTCAAGTGTCTCAGATCGGACATTCCAGTCCCTGGGACCTTCCATAGGCTGGGAACCAGTCCACACCAGCTCCAGTGCGTTCAAACTGCAGCCAACATGAACAAGGCAGGTTCATGTCCTGGGACAAGGCACGGACAGGAGAACCGGAAAACACGGCAAGCGCTTGGCATACACAAAGGTTACTGGCACTGAGGAACTCCGTAGGTGCCAGCGCCCACCTGAGCTCAGGCACGAAGTAAGAAGCATCGAGACAAAACCAACGGCCCTGAGGTGGAGATCCATTCTGTAGTAAGGCTTTGAGTGCATGTGTTTAAGTGCTTTCCTTCAATAATTATCACAAAAGACAGGCTAGCATTCTTTAAACAACTGTGATCCTTCATTCCAGTATAAAACACATATGCAAACATGGCTTAAGACCCATGAGCACTTAGGATATCATTTTAGAGTTTGTATTAAAAATATTTTTTATCCAAACGATAAATATTTTAAAATAAGCATTTACAAAAATAAATGGTCCGTTCCCATAAGGAAGGACATATATAGCTGAAATTCTGAATACATCTTGAGGCCACACAATTACAGATGAAGCTAGATAATAAAATCTTTGGTATAAGAGCATAGTACATTAGCATTCATGCACCGTTGTCTTCCTTCGGCAGGTATACAGTACAGGCAAGCGAAGAGGCAGCTTCTCCTTAATTTCTTCATATGTCTTCCAAATACAACATACAAATATTTCTAACGTGTCTTCCTATGATAATAGGAGAAAAGCCCAAGATTCTCCTGGGTCTTCCTATGGCTTTTGCATCTAAACCAGAATGAAGATGGGAGGAAAGAGAAAGTGAGCAAGATTAAGTTTCATTCTAGTTAGTAAGTAGCACCTACAAAAACTAACAATCAACTAAAAAAAATACTTTAGAGGAAAGCCTACTTCCTTCACTATTGTGTAAATCAACTGCCAAGACAGGGTAACTATGAATCTGTTACAGCTCACTGATGCAAGTTAGGCAGAGTAGGAAACTATGGAGTTAGGCTCAGCTTCACACCTAAGCACAGCACCAGATGGTGCAAGGCTGGCACACCACATCCAGGTCTGGTGGCCCTGTTAAACACCGAGGTATTGCATAAGTACAGGAAAGAGTCTCAAAAACTGGGAATAAAGAGCCTTGGAACAAAAGACTTGAGAAGACTGCTTGGTAATTTTAGCAAAAACAAAGATGGAGAGCTGACCTGAGGCACAAGGACCTCAACAGGGAGAAAACAGATGTTGTCAGCTGGCACAGGGCCTACAAGGGGCTACAAGGCCCTGCACTCCGGTACAGCAAGGCTTAACAAAGATGACAGGCTGGAGCTGAAACCAGCTCAAACCAAGAATAAGACACACACTTCTAACAATACAGACATTTAACTGGGATCAAAGGAAGTGATGGATTCTCTGGTATTTTTGGTATTAATCCCCAAATGCTTTTCTGAAAATGCTTCTATTAAATGCTGGTGACTGAACCTGATGAAGGGAAGCGATGGCAGCTAAGGAAACACACAGGTTAGCCTCAAAGGTCTGTTGGCTCCCTTAAACCCTGACTCCATGGGCAGTCTAGCTGAAGGCCTCTGACCTGGGAATGAAGGGTAGCACAGTCCAGACTCCCACCCCACCTGAAATGTCCTCAAATTGATGCTGTCCACAATGTGAGCCTACAGCTCTGGGAAAAAAAACCAACAAACGTAAAGAACAATGGCCAACTGTAAATGCTGTGACCAGGTATGAGGAGCAGAAGGCACTAAACCAAAATGCAGTTCGGACTCTGCTCACCACCTTTCATGTGAAGACTGGCACTTTCCACAGCACCATGCACAGACTTGAGAGAAAGTGACACCTGAATCAGGGACTCTCTCCCGCTGGCTCTGACTCACTGTGTCACTAAAGCCAATCCAATCCACATGGAAGGATCAATGAACTTTCTGGTAGGAGCTGCCACTCTCCCAGCAATGCTGGGTGAGCAGAAGGTGGGGCTGTGCAGAGAAGCAGGACCTTTGCTCTGCTGGCTGCTAAGGAGCAGGCAACTTTCATCTGACATGGAGAGCTGGCACCCAGATCCAGCAACAGGGGCAGCTGCCTGGGCTCAGCAAAGGGAGCCAGTGTCCTCCAGTCCTGGCACCGGTCACGCTGGCACGTCCCAAGGGATGTGGGAGCCAGGAGGTCTGGGTCTGTCTCTGTGACTGCTGGGAATCATGACCCACCACTGTAGCAGCAGGAGCTCACATGACTACTGCCTTTAAAAAAAGGCCCCGAGTTGTGGCATCCTCTGTCGGCAAACTATCCATTATTTATATCTCGGCATGTCTAAAGCACAGCTTGTATCCTAACCTCATTAATGAGTGATGACACCGTGACTCGCCCTATTAAGAAAGCCATGTTAGATCAAGGCCCGTGCTGCTCCCTGTCCCCATGCTAAGGAAAGGCAACCAAGAGGGAAAAAAACCCGGAGCGGATTACCTGAGTTACAGCAATACCAAAATAATGCAAATCCTGCAGCAATGCTAAAACAAGCAAGGAAAAACACTGGGCCTAAAGAAAATGAAAAAGGAAACATATTAAAACAGAACGCAGCAGTGGAAGCTTAGCTCTGTTCACAAATCATCAATTGCTATTAATGGGCATAATTAAATACATTCAAATGAAGTTAACACATTCCCAATTATGTATGTTCTGCAGCTAATGTACTATGAAACACATTTACTACACTGTAATTAATTTTTACTACAGCTGCTGACACCATTCACTGTTTGCCTCTGTTTATCCTGTGACACTGAAGTGAAAGCTTCCTGTGATGTTTTCTTACTCTAAAACTATGTTTTAAATGCTACAACACAATACTGACCAGACTACTGGGACTCACTGCAGTGTAGCATTTTACCCTCTAAACAGCTCCTAAGTGGGACAAGGCACTGCCTGTAATAGTGTATCAAAGGGGACTGCAGTCCCTCAGAAGGAGATTTTTAGGGTTTTGGGGCTTTTCCCCACAGGTATTTGACAAATCCCACTTTCCAGACAAGAGGAGATATTCTTGCTCCTGTTTATAGAGTCCTTCTGGAAGCTGAAACGCAGAGCCACCCCCCCAACAAATCTCCCACTGGAAGTATTGCCTTCACAGAATCACAGAATGTCAGAAGTTGGAAGGGACCCCAAAAGATCATCCAGTCCAACCCCTCTGCCCAAGCAGGATCACCTTGATTAAATCACAAAGGAATGCTTCCAGGGCCAGCCTGCAATTACACACAGCTTAGTGCTGATGTTCAGTATTGATGCTCAATAAAACCTCTCTAATTCATACTTATCCACAGACCAAACCTCATAAAGATTTATATACACTTCTTTACTGTCTGATATTCTATTTGTATTTACTGCTTCACTACAAACACAGAGATAATTAAACTGCACCTGCCAATTTAAGGACAAATGTACTGCAGACTAACGAACTGGTGGAGCTGACCCTGCAGACAAGGACACCAGAGAAACAGCAAAGGAGCAAGGACTGCTTCCTCCTTTGGATGGAACGTCCCAGCAAGGGTGGCCAGCATTCAAGACAATCTTTCATCAGCATGAGTAAGAATCAAAATTATTTTTCATATTTCCAAGCATTTTCTCTGCTCTTCCTGTACTGTTATGCTGAGGTCAACAGTCAAAGTAACAACACCACAGGCAAAAGTAGACAGTGAGTTGAGCTGTTTTCTCTCAGAGGAAAGCTGGCAAAGGGCATAGTTCATTCAAAGTGCTTTCACGCTCTCATAACTATCAATTAAACTTAATTGATAAAGTAGTTCATTATAAAAATATTTGTAATATATCAAAGAATTAGAATCACAGAATGCTTTGGGTTGGAAGGGTCACACTCCCCCTGCCATGGGCAGGGACACCCTCCACTAGACCAGGCTGTCCAAAGCCCCATCCAACATGGCCTTGAACCCTGCCAGGGATTGAGCTTCCACAACTTCTCTGGGCAACCTGTGCCAGGGCCTCACCACCCTCATAGTAAAGAATTTCTTCCTAATGTCTAATCTAAACCTGCCCTCTCACCTTAAAGCCATTGCCCCTTGTCCTATCACTACAAGATCAATATATATAAAGTTCAATATAAATACAAAAGTAAGTAAATAAACAAATATTTAAAATTCTTCAGCTTTAACTCAGATCTGCAATTCCTTTTCAAAACATCTTCCAGTGCATCAGAAGTTTGCCTCTGTAATCTGGGTATTGAACAGAGGAAGGGGAAAAAATTAACATAATTTCCTAAGGAAAACATATTTAAAATCACTCTTCCTCATCCTCCTTTCTGTCTTGGTTTTGAAATTATTTGCACTCAAATTGAAAGTTTTTTTTTTTAAATGATAAAATGAAAGTTATTTTAAAAAAATTATTGATGGCCTTACACAAAATGACAGCAGCAGCTGAGGACACCTTACTATTCAAGCACCAAAGAAAGGAAGAGTAAAGCTAGAACAGTAAGTAAAAATATCACTGTAATTATTGATTAAACGCTACAGTCTCTTGAATTTCCTGGTACTGGTTTCCTCAACAGCAGCTCAGTATATATTCCTCCATTAATTCCACTTAACTTGTGACAGTAAAGACATCATGAAACAAACTATTTGTTACATGAAATGCAAATTACATGGTAAAATAAATTGCATCATAATCTGAAAAGCCATTTCATCCGGTGACACTGTATGTGTTTATTTACCCCTGTCATTTAGCATATATTTCTCCTTGTCAGTGTCTATCCCTGTGGAATCTGTGGTTTCTAGAAATAAAAGCAACACATGAGAAGTTAGTACTCAGCTTGAGCAAACAAACAAACATAATCAGCACATGCAAAATTGTGTAAAACAAGACTTTTCTGAAAATTATCCAATTTTAACATAAAATGTTAACTCCTCCAAAGGTCAATCATCACTACAGTTAAATCTGGATATATGCTGATCAAAAGACACAGGCACACAATCATCTGAATGCAACTATAAATAGCTGCAGCAACACCTCCAACCTGGTTAAGCACTAACCACGTAAGTAATGTTACACTTGTCTCCCAAGTGAGAAAATAGAAGATAATCCTTCCATAAAGCCAGAAACTTTAACTGTGATAAATACAAGGTATTTGTTAAGATAGGTGCTAATCTGGAAACACCCCTAATGCATCTAACACATCATCATTCTTTCTGTTCTTGAGTACATCTCAGGGCATTACTATATCCTGCAGACACCTGGAACAAACTGCTTGGTGTAAATTATTTATCTAAATTGTGGTCTCAGCTAAAGACACAAACATCTTCTTTGACAGTCTGTTGGTACTGCGTGCAAGCATTTGGCGCTGTGTGCCTATATCTTTCTGCAAATTTGTTAAAATTCCATAAATTAATTTAAAAATACTTTTCAATTTTTGCCTCTACCTTTCCATATATTCTAGTAGAAAAAGAGGTTGAACTTAATTCAAGTGGTCAGCAGCAATAATGCAATTTCTGATTTGGGCAGAAGGACCTACAGTTCTTTTAAAAAGTGGTGCCTTTGCCATAGAGATTTTGAGATAACATTGTCTGCCAAATGTGTGTGCAACACCAAAGGACATCGCTGTCACCATAAATGGCAGAGGAATGACTCTCCTGTAATGCACCTTGACTCTGCAAGACAACTTTCTTTGGCTGGGCCTGTTTGTGCTCAAGAAATTAAAAAAAAGTGAGAGCTCCAAACTTGGCTGTGGATAGAGAACTTGAGACTGGTCTCAACAGACTTCCTCTTCTATGTAACAATCTGGAGCTAGATGAGGTGCCTTGGAAACCTCCCCCATACACCTAGTCAGCAAAGGGGACCTGCTTCCAGCTGACATTAGACTGTGAGGACCCATCTCCCATGATAAACACACCCCTCTTGCTGGGAGACAGGGCACAGCATTCAAGCAGAACAGAAACATCTGAAGCACATTGCTGTAAAGCTCAAGAGACACAGAAGCAGAATTGCTGCAGTGCTCCATGGCACACTCCATGCCAGTGGCAACCTCACACAACCTGTCCCTGTGTGTCTAGCTAAGAAGCCCTCACATCCCCAGGAGAGCACCACCAAACCTCTGCACTTTGGTGGGGCTATCGGTGCGTGGGGCCGATCTGACCCGTTATCCTTCTAGACTATGTCGTCATTGACAGAAACGAGCACGTTTCCCGAGGCACCTGGAAGATCCTGCCTGGTTTCCAGAGCCCTGTGGCCGCCGGTCCGTGAGCCTTACCCACCCTCTAGTGGGAACTGGGGGCATGGCGGAGCAGCTCACCTCACGCTCAACTCCGGGGAGGCAACGACGGGTTTGTTCTAGCACCGGGTGTTTTAAAAAAAGGAGAGGTCTTTGAAAGGATTTCCTCTGTGGAAAATATGTTTTCCTATGTACAGCTGGAGGTCATCTACTACTGCATTCTGTCCTGGCAGTAGCTCATCAGTGTCCTCACCAGTAATTCCTGCTGGTGTTGATAACGCCGGTCGTTTCAATTCATCTCCATTTAGAGCCAAGTCCCCGTGTTAGGGCTTCCCTTTGTTCTTCACATTCACAAATTCTAGTGTCAATTTTGTAAATACTCCGTGCAAATTTAACAACTACTACTAAGAGTAACATTTGAGCAACAAGAACTGCACGTGTTGGAGGTTTGAAGGATAATGCCTTTGATATTCAAAATATCCAAGTTCATTTACATCAGAAGTAACATCTCATACTGAAAAGGGAGCATTTCTGCAGAATAAATTTGTTTGCTGTTTTATCTTAGAATGCTGTACAGATGCTTATCAACAATTTAATCCAGACATTTGGTTTAGTTACATAACTCTTAAGAAGCAGCAAATGTATTATCACAAACATGTCAGTATCTCCTTCTCAAGTCAATATAAGACAACTGCAGAATCTCAGCATATACTTTAACTCAGTTACTTTAATTATTCTCATTGTTCTAGGGTGGTAACCTAAGAAAGTGGACCAAGACACAGAGAATTTAATGACTTATAATGGTTACTGGAGTCCACTTGCATGATTCGACTGTAGTAGAACAGTTTTGGGGCTCCACAAAATTGCCTTTTTTTTTTTTTTTTTTTCTGTGAAGCACTTCTTGTACATGTACCTATTATGTACAGCCCGGGCATGAGAACCCTTCCCACTGAACGTGGCTACCCAAGTTAAAGCTCTCAGAAGTAACCATGTAAGTCAGTGCAAGGATGAGTATGTTTATGCTCTAACCAGAAGTGAAAACATCATGTGGACACCCTACGCAGGTCTCCTTTCAGCTGGTTTGTCTGGGCGTGACTGTACTGCAGAGCTTCTAACAGGAGTCCTACAGGCATGGACAAACACATGCACAGCTGTGCTATTTCTGGTGCCCAGCTGAATTCAGACTGTATGTATAGGATGCAGTCAGGCCTTGGCTACTGTGTATATATAAATATATATGATACATTTCCAAAAAATGGCTTGTATGCTACAAGCTAGAGTAAAGAAGAGGAAATATAAAAGCCATTAAGAAGCAATAGTTAAGAAAAGCAAAAGTGTACCTCATGTGATTTACATTGCTGCCTTACATGCTGCACTAACTCTTTTAGGGTTTTTTGGCACTTTTTTAACTCTCACAATCAAAGTGTTTTGGACTGACACACTGGCTGACATGAACTACACTGTCAAATCCCCTTATGGATTTGACACTAGTCAAAAGGAATTAAGGTATACCCCAAAAATTATTTTTAGTAATCTAAACAGGTTATTTAAAGAACCTAAATCTCATCAGAAATGAGGTTCTGTAATACACTGATGAAGAAATCCACGACTCAATCAACTTACTCAAGATTTTCCTGCTTGGCAGGTCATTATACAGATGTTCAGCATTGATCTGCAGAGCCCTGTAGAACTCCTGACAGTGTCTGTCTCCTTTCTTTTGAAGGTGCTTTATCAGATCTGAAAGTCTGGTATGGAGTGACGCCTTTGGATTCCTGAACTGTAAGAGAAAAGAACTCATCAGAAAAGAGATTACAACAGCCAGAGATCAATTTTACATCCCGGTACAGCATGCCAGGGAGTGGAGATATGAAGGTTGGTTTGTATTTTCTAAAAGATTGAGGGGCACCTACAAAGGACATATCATCACATGGCAGTCTTTGAGACCCTGAGCTCCAACTGGCCAGCCCAGCTTGATGGAGGGCATGCTGACTGTCTTCCCTCATTCTCTTTTCTGTCATGATACAGTGACAGCTGCTCTGTGTTTGATGCTTTCTCTGCATTCAAACTAATGTGGTACTTAACATTCTACAATTTTATTCTGACAGCTGTCGATAGAACCTATAAAAAAAACTTATAATAAAATTTTAAGTTTTCCATTTTTAATTTAGTTTCCTAGTAACTATTACCCAAAAAAGCACTTTATACTGCTTATAATAGTCCTGCTATTGGAGTGTTCAGCACCCCAAGACTGCATGTTTTGTTGTTTCCAGCACAATTAACCACTGTGTAGCCAGCAAAACATGTACGCAATCCCAGTACTCAATACTCAGGCAAAGTGGTGAGCTGCTGCAGAAGAATACCTTTTCTCCTGTAATCCCAAACATGGTGAATATTGGGAGATATTGCAAAGGGAATGAAAACACATACCTAGCCTTACACACACCAAACCAATTTCAGTTTATCTGGAAAACACCAAAGCCATTCTCAGCAAATCATTGTATTTCATCTCAGTATGGCAGATAACCTTTGTCGTACACTTGGTTAGGATCAATTCCTGCTCTGGGGGGACAGGAATACAATGTAACTTACCCCATACTCATTCTGAGGAAATACCCACAAGGTCTACCGCATACAGCTGAGATTGTAAGCTTCCTAAACATCTGAGAGAGTTGATGGAAACCTATCTGGACCTATGTGAAAGCAGTTCATCTGTGCCTGCTAAGTGCAGAAGTCACAAATTACTTTTCACAGTTATTTATGCATTTGTTTTGAAGCTCCTGGGGAATGAGATGAGCTTGAATAGTGCATGTCACGCTGTTTACCATAACTGAGTGGCCAGCCTGGTTCAGCTGACGATCCAGCACTGCTCTACACTACCAAAACACCATTTGACCCTGTGGAGTTTGATTATGACAGAATTAGACCTATTTTTCCCAATGCTAAAAAACTGCTAGCCAAAAACCCGAATCTTATACTGACAATGAAGTTATCAGGGAGCAAGCACAAATTATCTTTAGCAGGATCTAGGAAACTTAAATTACTTTAACTTTCACTCCACACAAGTTTAAAAGATCCCTAAAACCAGCTACCCATTTCTGAAAGCTTTGTGCCAGGGAGAACAGCTTTCCTCCATACATAGCAGCACCATGGATGATGTCACTAATTCCATCCACTTCCCACAGCTCCCACACTAATAGGTGGGACTAATACCCCCCTTCTCTATCAAAAACTCAGAGTTATTAGTCACATTAATCAGCAAGTGAAACTGATTATGTTAAAGTAATCCTTTGTGGATGCAGCACAGATCACCTGACATGACACTCCACACCGAATCGTGCACAGGCAGGCATGCAGGGCATCTGGTCACGTGATGGGTGCAAGCCTGCCCAGGGAGCCCTTACAAGACAGCGTTCCTCTGCACACACAGCCTCAGGCAGCGTGGCAGTGACTGTGGCACTAAGACACTGCTGCAGAGAGCATCCGCTCTCAAAACCTCTTGGCACAGGAAACATGGCAGCCCTGTGACTTCTCTGATACAAGATCCCAGACACAACTGGTCAGCGAGTAAAAGGTGAGGGAGATCAGCTGCATGTGGCATTAACAGTCAAGTCAGGAAGAGTGCAGCTGAGCTATTGACCTGCAAAACAAATGCAACATTCAGAGATCCAGTAAAATTCATCAAATTACCTTTTCTGCTTCTGCATTGGTAAGAATTTGGGGGTAGACTCTGTTCAGCTGAAGAATAATTTTATCAACCACTTGCTCATTCAGTCGGCTGTTGCTTGTAAGAAAATACATGTCGTGTTGCAGCCGATGACAATACGACTGATCTAGAGATAAAAGATTACAGAGAACAAATCAGAGCAGTTAATTAGCAAGCCAGTTTTAAATTCTGTACATTTCCTTTTCCTCACCGTGGTTAAATTGCTCAAATCAAGTTACCACCACAGAGGTGGCATTCAGAAAGCAGTACGTTTTTACCATGGAAGTACACACAAATACACACATGAATAAACCACACCTTTTTCTATTAACTCAAACACCTGCAAACACCCAAATCCAGACCTGCTGTTGCTTTAGGCACCATTTCCAATTGACAGCAATGGATTCTGCGAGAGCAAATTTTTCCTTATAGCTGCTTTTCTCTAAGTCCTTAGATTAAGATACAGGCACAAACTGATTCCACAGGTTACTGCACCCTTATCAGATTTCAAAAGATAATGTCCATGACCGTGGCTGAAGTCAGTGTTAAAAATGACAATACAGCTCTTTATAACCAAGCAGCACAGAAAACAAAATCAAAACACCCCCAGGACACCTCCAGCACATTCCCCATGGAAATCAAACACATTGGTTTTATGGTATTTTGGCTACCAGAAAATACATAACCATCAAGCTTTTTTGCCCTGCAATTTAGAGAAGATAAACAAAAGAACAAAGGAAAAAGCAGCAAACTTTGGCATGACACATTGCACCTACAGACAGCCTGACACTAAGAACTCCTCCAGCACCAGTGCTACTCCTATTCCAACACGAACACACAGCTATTGATAATGCATCAAGAGCTGTGATTCTACAGGTACGGCAGGATCTCAGCTACATTCTCACTGTTTATAAAAAAACACCATGTTATTTCCACATCTTTCCAGCCTTGCTCTTCCATGGCTCACTGTCAAGGCAGCTTTTTAGCACACCATCAAAAACATACTGCCCTTAATTTGCTGCACAACTCCCTTTTGTGGCAAGAAGTTCCACATTATCAGATGCAGGGCTGAAATCAAACTTCTCTTTGTAACAACACACTGGCAGACACAACAGGCTGAGTGAGACAAGGGCCAGGAGGAGACAGTGAAGTTGTGTCTGTACATGCAAATACTTTTGGGGGAATGAAGTGCCACACTCCCTGAAGCTTCCTCCTCCTCCTTCTGCCTCAGCTCTGTGATTCAGAGTGATTCTCAGTGTCACCAACAACTCTGTACCTCCTGCAAACTTACAAGATACATGCATTAAACCAGGGTCTTACAGCTAGCAGAGCAATTAAACTTCAAATAACACTGTGGCATTCAAACAACGAAACACTGCAAGTGCTGAAAGCATGACAAGGTCTGGCAGAACGAATATACAAAATAAAATAAAAGCTTGCTCAAAGTGTCATCACCTTCCCTGCTTCTCTGTTACTGCCTTGCCATTACTGATCCCAGACCGGCAGCACACAGAGGTCTATTAGCAACAATTAAACCAACAAAGGTAACTGTGACCAACTAAAGATCACAATTGAGCCCAGATCATTTTCTGAGCAGTCAGGAGCACTCCGTGTCCTTGTGGCACTTCTCATTTACACACTTAATGAATCACCACCAGTCTTACCAAGAGGTTTTTGCTGCCATCTGAAACCTGTGTGCTGGAGCACCACACCACAAGGCCCAAGTCTCTGAGATTTCAGAGGTTTTCTTCCCATCTAAGCCAAAACACACACAAAATGAATGAGACAACACTGTTGGCCTCTCTGGCTGCTGCTACACTGTGCCTGCCAAGGACAGGTCTCACACCTGGCCCAGGCATCTGAAAGACGCTTCTCCCATCCTATGGGATGCTCGGTTTCAAAGATGCACCCATGAAGCATACTGCTTCCTTCCCATTCCCACAGAGACCTTCCCCCTGCTTGTACCACCTCCATATTACTTAAGGTCAGTATTTAGGATGGAGTGCAAGGTTTTGAACTTTCTAAGGAGAAGTTATCAAGCTCAACACCAGCTCAATAAAAGCAGAACAGAAGAATCTCACCCATACAGTATCTCACATCTCTCTTAAAAAACCTTTCACTCCTCTAACTGAGAAATCTCTACCCAAGCACACAAGGACCTGCCCTCCAGCTTCTGGTAGGCCAGAGAAGTGAAACTATCCCACCGACAGTGCCCACCAGTGCAGAATCACACCTCAGCTACTAAATTCAAAGAAAACAAAGCCCCACCAATGCTAGCAGCTGGAAGGTGGCACCCTGCTTTGGAATGATTAGGGTATCTGGAAAGCACACGTGTGCCTTTCAAACCACCATGGGATGCTCTTGGACCCAGCTTGCTGAAGCAGCTCCCGCAGCTTTATTATAGCACAGACTTATTCCCACACACCGCCTGTCATGGCCCAGTCAGGGTGTACAAAAACACATCCATGCTATGACATTTTACAATCACTGGTCACAAGCAGAAGCTCTTTAATAATGAGCACACTATTTACATTTTAAAGTAACAGAAACCCCAAACCAGGTAATGTCACAACAAGACTGCTGATATGCCATCAGGTCTTCAGGATTTAGGGAGTGCTTGTTTGGGACTGTTTGCATGTCCATCTTGCTGCCTCAAAGGGCAACAGTTACTGCAAGGACAATTTAAAATCTTTATCCTGAGTCTTTTTTTCACGCAGGAGTCACCCCAGCATTAAAAGGAATGGTGTTACTCATGGTATTTGCCTAGAAAGCAGCAAAATCAGAAGCCCAGGTCAATTAACCACAACTTATAGCACAGGCATGGCACTGCAAGGCCTTTAACACCTCAGACTGCAGGAGGATTGAATCTAACTCCAAATTTGTAATTCGGTGTTACTGTGGTTAAACCACAAATCTAACCAGGCTTAATCCTGCCCAGGGGCTTTGCACCCAGCTGCAGGTTTGCTCAAACACGAAGTGGAGCAGTCCAGCATTGCTGGAGGGTTGGTTAGCAGCAGACTGAGCTCAGCCTCAGAGAAGAAAGGCAGCACACACTGGTGGGATCAGACACCACCACATCACTGAAGCTGGCCAAAAGATCGCTTAAAAAAAGGAAACACAAACTTGTCACAGAGATGGACATGAAACTCAGACACTGCCTTTGAAAGCTGAGAAAACATGACTAATAACTTCACATTATTGACTTACAACTACTATAAGCCCATGACACATCATACACAACTGCTTTATTCTCCTACCCAAAGTACAAAAGGCCTCTGGCACACAGCATATGCACACCGCCCAACACCCAGAGCCTGCACCTGACCACACATGTGGAAGAAAAGGAAGTACACCTATAATTAAGGGATATCAGAGAAAAACAAGAGATTACTAGTAATTTGTAGCCAGCAGCTCCTCAGAGGACAGAATACAGACTTACTGATGATAAATGCACAAACAGCAAATTACAGTAACAAAGCAACATACTCATGATTTTTCACCTGCAGGTGAAAAAAAAATAATCACCCTTATTTGCAACCCTCCAATAAAATTACACATCTCTATTCCTCCTTCCAAATGGGCAATTAGGTTTCTGGCAATAGCTGCAGAATGACCCAGCCCTTACACTTAGTGCTGGTAGTTTAAGACTGCTGAAATATCTTCTGCTTTTGGAAGCAAAAAGGCTCAGAAGAAATCTGATCGCATGTGACGGTAACATGCCAGACTCTCTTCTACACCACCTGAAGAAAAACCATCGAGGGTGACAGAGCCACCCTTCCCAAAGCTCTGCTGAATTGATGCTGTCTCTGAAACCACTTCATTATGGTTTTATCTTTTGTTTTCCCCTCCAAAGCCTCCTTCAATTTACCATGGAAATAGACGGGATCATCTCAAGCAGATAAATTCAAATAACACAGACACAAAACCCAACGCATCTCTGACATTTTCCTAACAACAAACATAATTTGTAAACATCCATTCCAGAAACTACAATTCTGTGCAATGCAAACATGAGTCTCAACTTCTGTACAACTCCCTGAAGACTCACATAAACTTTATAAAGGAGAGCTGACAATCAAAACTTTGATGGCATGTGACTTGCCATCCATACATCTCCATGGAAACTCCCTGCTGAAGCATCTGAGGATAGAGCTGAAAAAGTCTCTCAACAAAACGTCAGCTTAACACTAATTTAGTTTTGGCTTTACCTTTCAAGAGCCCAAGAAAAGGATGCTGAGGATCTAAGAAGGATTCTGGCTGCAGAAAAATGCTCCGAGATGATAATATTGCACTGGTTACCCTGACACAGAACAGCTGGTCTGCTCCTGTGTGCTGGCAGCGGTGATACAGGTGGGAAAGACAACATATCACCTCCCCAGCTGCACTCTCTGATATGTTCTGCTGCTGGCAAGCGAGAGAGGCCAGAAGTCTGGGTGCTCGACAGCAAGTTAGAGAACCACAGAATTGTTTAAGTTGGAAAAGACCTTAGAGATCATCAAGCCCAACCATAACCTTGCACTGCCAGGGCCGCCACTAACCTATGTCCCCAAGCACCGTATCTACAGGTCTTGTAAATCCCTCCAGGGTGCGGTGACTTCCCTGGGCAGTCCCCAGTGACAAGTGTTTCCTAACGCACAATCTAACCCTCCCCTGGCACAACCTGAGGCCATTTCCTCCAGTCCTATGCTTGTTACTTGGGAGAAGAGACTGACATCCCCCAGCTACACCCTCCTTTCGGGTAGTTGTAGAGTTCAGTAACTCATCTCTCTCTGAAATATCTTTTTAAAATGAAGAAGAAGAAAAAAACCCAAACCAACCCGATGACAGTGAGCAAAGCATTAAAACGCTCCTCTACTCGTGTGACATTAGACACTCCCAGTGCTCCGAGCTTTGCGGGACGGTACAAGCCGGAGGCCCAGGACAGCCTGTGCAGCACGGGTGAGGAGCCGGGTCCTGCCGAGCAGAGGCACCCTGGCCATAGGCAGCGGGCTGCCTGCCCCAGCGTGCGCCACAGGGGGAAACTGGCACNTCAAGAGCCCAAAAGGATGCTGAGGATCTAAGAAGGATTCTGGCTGCAGAGAAACGCTCCGAGATAACATTGCACTGGTTACCCTGACACAGAACAGCTGGTCTGCTCCTGTGTGCTGGCAGCGGTGATACAGGTGGGAAAGACAACATATCACCTCCCCAGCTGCACTCTCTGATATGTTCTGCTGCTGGCAAGCGAGAGAGGCCAGAAGTCTGGGTGCTCGACAGCAACCACTAACCTATGTCCCCAAGTTCCGTATCTACAGGTCTTGTAAATCCCTCCAGGGTGCGGTGACTTCCCTGGGCAGTCCCCAGTGACAAGTGTTTCCTAACGCACAATCTAACCCTCCCCTGGCACAACCTGAGGCCATTTCCTCCAGTCCTATGCTTGTTACTTGGGAGAAGAGACTGACATCCCCCAGCTACACCCTCCTTTCGGGTAGTTGTAGAGTTCAGTAACTCATCTTTATCTGAAATATCTTTTTAAAATAAAGAAGAAAGAAAAAAAAAAAAGACCAAACACTATGACAGGAGCAAAGCATTAAAACGCTCCTCTACTCGTGTGACATTAGACACTCCCAGTGCTCCGAGCTTTGCGGGACGGTACAAGCCGGAGGCCCAGGACAGCCTGTGCAGCACGGGTGAGGAGCCGGGTCCTGCCGAGCAGAGGCACCCTGGCCATAGGCAGCGGGCTGCCTGCCCCAGCGTGTGCCATAGGGGGAAACTGGCACGGCGCTGGGCACGGCCCGGGGCTGGGTAACCGCACAGAGGCCCCGCGTCACTCACGCACTCAGCCTCCGTCTCCAGACTGCAAGCCCCGGAATCGGCTGCTGCCCGCCCCGGGAATCCGGTCGCGGAGCCGAGCGCCACTCCACTGAGCCCGGCGGCCGCTCCCCGGGACTGCGGCTTCTGCCGCGCTACCGCCCCTGCAGGGTCCTCGCGGGCCGCCAGCTCCTCAGGGGACGCGCGGGCCCGCCGCGGTGCCAAGCTCTCCCTCACAACTGCCACGGGCCTGAGCACGGAGCACCGAAACGCGCGGCAGCACCGAGCGGCTCCCGTCACACAGCCCAGCCTCGGGAAGCAGCCGCCTCCTGCCCGGGCTCGCCCCGCGCCGCACTCACCGGCCATGGCTGTACCGGCCCCGGCCCGGCGGCGGGCTGCCGCCCTTCCGGACGCGGATGGCGGTGCGGCCGGGTGAGGCACCGCCCCCCGGACGCGGAGGGAGCGTTGCCGGAGGCGGGATGGAGGAGGAGGCTGGTTGCTTCCCGTGGCGTCGCCGGGCTCAGGCGACCGCAGTTCCCCGGCGCCGAGGTGCAGTGTGACCCTGCGAGCTGAGGCTTGCACAGCCTTCGGGCTCGAAACGGCGCGCTGCGCGGGTAGCAACGCCGCCATTCGCCTTTCCTCAAGTAATCCCTGTCCAAAACACCATGTCTGCAAACTCACAGAATGGTCACAGACCGACGGGGGCTAGCAGGGACCTCTGGAGATCGTCCAGTCCAACCCCTGACAGAGCAGAACCACCCCGGGCAGGCTGCACAGGGCGGCGTCAAGGGGTGTCTGAATGTCTCAGAGCTGGAGGCATCTCCACAACCTCTCTGGGCAGCCTGTCACAGGGCTCTGCCACCCTCCCAGGAAAGGAGTTTCTCTTCATGGTTAGGTGGAACTTCCTCTGGTGCAGTTTGTGCCCATCGCCTCCTGTCCTGACCCTGGGTACCACTGAACAAGACTGACCCCTGACTCCCACCCCTCAGCGGGATCTTATCAGCATTGATAAGATCCCCCCTCAGCCTTCTCTAGGCTAAAAAGTCCCAGGTCCCTCAGCCTGTCTTCATAAGAGAGATGTTCTAGTCCCCTGTATTTATAATATCCACAATCACGTTATTGTTTGTCCTGTGTTTCTGCTCTGTGTGTGTTTGTTTGAACGCAAATGTAAAGCGTAAGGCAAATGTGACAGGTAGTTAGTCACACCCAAAGAGCAGGGACAACTAACAATCGGGGGAAAGCTTGTGGTGAAGCTTCTAGTTAATTGGGATATATTAACTTCATGAGGGAGGAAGCACAAAATGTCAGCAACACTTAATTACCCATAGAGGTATGGAGGACCGTATGCTTTCCTAGGTATAAATGCTGCAGGGCAGCGAAGCTGAACCTTAGCTTTGCATCGTGACAAAGAAAAGTACATGTTATTTATTACTGCAGATTTTTTTAACTGTAAATTCTGATATTTTTATAATGTATTGGAAAACGCTAATTTCTAGCATGGGAACAGACACAGGGTGATTTGTAGCTATGCTCTGCATTGAAACCATGAAGACAATATTTATGTCAAAGACGGACTGAACTCTTTTGGAAGGATTAATATCACAGTAAGCAAAGCATTTCCTGGACTGATATGTGAAATGCTTCAACTGCACGGCTGCCCTCACACAGACATGTCATTTTGAAACCGTTTGCTTAAGAATCAGGTTCCTGAGCACCAAGACACACAAACCAGCAAAAACCATCATCGCGTGGATGACCACAATATCCAGAAAGGTTTTCCCTATTTTGTCTCCATGCTGTCTTAGTGTGTGGAAGAAGCTATACCAGTATACCAACACTGGTTAAACAGGGGTAAAGTAAGATAACATACAGCCCCTTACTGTGCGCAGTGCAGTGGCTTCGGACCTTGCAGCGCTAAAGCTGGAAGTTGGCCTGTCCCGACTGGGATTTCCGAAGCCAACTAGGTAGGCACGAGTTCTAAATGGGAAGTAAATGGGGATTTAGCGAGGACTTGCCTTTGCACTTGGATGCACGCTGTATGCCCTCCTGTGAGGGACCGCCTCAGCCAGCCTGAGGGTTAAAAAAGAATTTAAAAAAGAGAATTTGCTGGAGGTTTGCGAGTGCTGCCACCTCGTGGTCTTACGGAGGAAGTGTCATAGCCAGCACAACTCCTGCGATGGGTGGGACCAACGGCACGTCCCCGCTAGCAGGGTCAGCCACACAGCCCCGAGGAATTTTTCCAGATAATTTCTTTCTCTCATACTCTCACCTTTGTTGTCGGTGCCAGGGCAGAACTTCTAGCCTGGCACAGATTCCCAGAGAGAGTAAACAAACACGATACCTACATCCCTACATTTGGTCTTCAAAGTGTTGACCTATACCCCTGTACTACAAATGAAAGCAACTTCTTTATAAGTAAAATGTTCCAGAACTTGGGGGAAAAAAACCCACTGAAATATTTTTTGTGTTGTCAAATTCTGTGATATTTATGGTGTGTGTCCTTGGGAAGACAGACTGTAAACATCCTGATTTTATTCTATTTACACTCAGGAATCCAAATCTTAACAGCAGGAAAAATACTTTAAAATATTGTTATTGATGTTATTGTTATTACATGTGGATACTTTGACCACACCTTTATCAGAGTGAATGTGGCAATGTGTTGCAGTAACAGAAATGGGCATCTTAGGGAAAGGGAACTGTCACTTTATATCTCCTTTCATCATATATGTTTAAGACTATTTAATATGTATATTAAAATATTACAACAAGAGCTGTTGCCTAGTACTAAGAAGCAGTGGTAATATGGCATGCTGAGGATTTGGTTGCCATTTTACACTGGTGTGATTTCACTGCATTTTGTGCTCTGCTAAAAAGTTTCCCTGGAATCGCTACAGCATCTAAACAACAAAACTGAAAGCCCAGTCATTGTAATGTGACATAGACCAAAATTTCTAATATAAATCTTATATGTTTTGGGGTTTTTTTTAGCAAACAGTGTTTCTGAGCAGTGTGAGTGACATGGAAGTGGAAATAGATCATTCAAGAGTGCTGTGGTATACAGTGCCACACTGCCTGGAGATATTTTTGTCTTACAGATTCAGATACTGACACAAGAATCGAGAGTTAAATATATCTGCTCCTCACAGCCATGTCATGCAAGACCTCTACAGCCATATCCTTGTTAGGTTTCCCTTGGAAAGGTGAGCCCTTGGGGTGCGGCATAGCCATGGCAGAAGCAGTGGAGAGGGATACCTGTCTGCATGTGTGGGCACATCCCTGGGGACATGCTTGGCCACTAAGCCACCTCCCGTGGCCTGTTACATACGGAGCACGTCTGGATAGGGAGGACAGGAGCTCCATACCTGTAACAGTGATGGGCCATATGCAAACAGCGCTGTGAAACCCTAACGCTCCTTGAAACGAGTAGAGACGATTTTCAAACCGCTGGCAGACCCAACGGCACTGTGCGAAGCCCTCGCTTCCTGCTGACAGCAGCCGTGCCACATGGACGGAGCCCGGTTCGTCTCCGAAACGCTGTGATTCATTTCAAATTGCCATCTCCTAATTTAGCGGCGAAGCTAAGTGATCTGCGTGGCAGTGTTGTATTTCCCAGTCCCTATAGGACAGCAGATGCATTTCCTGGTTAGCTAATCTCAAAAGCACTGCTGCTTCCCTCCTGCTAAACTGACCGATTTGTTTATTTGAGTGAATTATTTGCTTAACTAAATATTACCCTTGTCCTGGCCACATTGTCATGTAGTGTTTTCTTGGTTGGTCTGTTAATTGTTAAATCACAATATGGCTTCTTCTTATTTTCCACAGCTGAAGGGGACTGGCTCTCTTTAGGAGCAAATTAAATCCAGACAGTGCAGGCTGTTCCTTTAACAAAGTTACTTTGTGTTTAGGAAAATGCAGTTAAATATTTCTTCCAAGCTCAGATTACACACAAAGCTCCCTTCCCCAAGTGTCAGCTAAACATTTATAAAAACAGACTCTAAGAAGGAAAAAGAATGGGAAGGCAGCAACCAGCCAGCCACTCCCGTGGGGCTGCTGCCCCTCCTTGGCTTCACACTTTTCTTCCCGCAGACCTGGACTTTTCAGACCGCGCATTTTGCCCGAGTTCCTCAATAAAATACGTACTTACATGTCTTGTATAGCATTGTCCATAGGTTTCAGGGGTTTGTGCGGTGCCTGGTACACGCAGAGCAGGGCACCCAGAGCGCCGTTCTCCTTGCCTGGATGAGCAGAGGTCACTGAGAAGCGAAAGTAAACTGGGAGGGAGCGAGTGAGTCCGGCTGAGCCCAGGCAACAGAGGCCTCCGGCTCTGCGTGCGACGCAGCTGCGGGAAGCACCGACCCCTCGGGAACGTGGGGCCGCTCCTTCGCTCCCGGGAGCCAGCGGCAGTTCGGTGTTGGTTTTAAGGGATGTGTAATCAGCTCTGAAAACCAAGATGCGTCTTTACTCAGAGTTAGGAAATTATTTTGTGTGTGTGCGCACGCTAATGATTTCTAGGATCGCTTTGCATACAGAATTGGCAAGTTTCCAGACTTAGTTATGTAGTAATAGTATTATTATAGGTCTAATCACCTTTTATTTCTTCATTGTTTAGAAGCAGATGAAATAAAACTATTCTCTGACTCCAAATGGAAAGGCAGAAGCTGTGCTGCAAGTTCTCAGGTCTTTATTCCTGACCTGTTAAGCCAAATTCTTATTGCTGAACAGAACTGACTTGGGTGAAACCACATCCTGCAGCACTCACAGCTCTGGAAATCACTGGTCACTTTTAACTTTTGTATTTGTCATGTAATTTACACGCACCCCTATTCTGCTGTAGGACACCCTATCCTTGGAAATGTTGACAGTGTTAGAAAAACAAGGAGATGATGTGGATCATGGAAAAATTGAGTACCTCTTGTTCCTGGCACAATGGAGAAGTCAGAGTATAGAATAAGCCCTCGTATACTGATCATAAATCCTGATAAGTTACTGTGTTTGCTGTACACAGGATAATGACAGCCAGAAGCTTCACACACATGTTCAGAAACGCATTTAAGTCAGTATCTGATCCCTTGTAAAGTACGAATCACATTACACACACAAGAAAAAAATACTCAATAATATACTCTTTTTTCCCTAAAAAAACCCACAAAACATTGAAATTCTTTGCGTCAGGAGGCAAATAAAGATGTTTGAGCATCTTCCCCTTAAAATAGGTGTATAAACAAAGAGCTGACAGATGTGGCAAAATGCCATTCAGCAGAGCTGCAGGGAGAGCACAAAGCCACATGTCCCACAGCATCTCACACTGGAGGCACCACCTGCTGGCTCAGTGCCTCAACTCACCATCATGGGCCAGGAAGGACAGTCAGAATGGTGAACAGCCATACAAGCCACCCACCAAGCTTCACCATGAAGTGAAGGCCAGCATCTATCAGGGCATGGATCCAAAAAGCCATTGCAGACTCCAGCCCCTGTGGGAAACACTGATGTGGACATCACGGTGTAACCTTGACCTTGAAACTCATGAGCAGTCTGAACAGCCATGCACTGAAGTACAGCATCAGGGATCAGGAAACGAGCTGCTTCTGCTCTGCTTTACACCCAGTGAACACATCAAGGGAGGTTATGCAGGTTGAGGGAGTTTCTTCTGCTCTGCTTTGGTGAGGCCTCACCTGGAATAGTGTGTGTGGTGCTGGGCTCCCCAGGTCAGGAAGGATGCTCAGGAAGTAAGTCCTTAAACAAGAAGTAGAAAAGATCACCTTCCTGTGTTACTGATCGAAGAAACAAATCAGGTTCCATGTATCACTTGTAGGGGGACAGGATTCGATCAGAGTTTGCAGTCATCTGTGATGAGCTGTAGCTCAAAATTCCACTCTAAATCAGCGAGGTGTTGCTCCACCTACCATGAGAGTTCATTGAAACCTTGTAGAGGAACCACGTTGACTCAGTGGGTGGCTTATACCTGGACCATGACCTGATTTATCAGGTTGTTTCTTGTGGACAAATGAGCCCAAGATGAGGTGAAACAAGGTTGGAGGATGCTTCAAACATTGTTATTGTTAGCTTTTTTGGACTTCTGCTCATCTGTGAGTTACTCTACTCCCAAACAAACAACAAAAAAATTAATTTCTTAGCAGTAAATGCACTGAAGATGAAACACTCCTACCTATAGATGTGGTCAAGTGTAGCAACCTTTCTGAAGCAAGCTGGTAGAGAGTGCAGGTCTCAGCTCTGGCTGGAGGTCCTCCACCTGCACAATGCCTGTTGTGACATTGCTTTCTACTCTTTCCTCTGTTTGTTGGTTTAGGTTTTTTTCTGGGCACAAGAACCACTGCACTATGGTATATAACAGCAGTGCACATTCTACAGATAACCTGTAAAACATACTGGATGTCATCAGGTAGCATTTATCTGCATCTTCCCAGAAACTTCCACAGAGCACAGAAATCCCTAAGCATCTATCACAGTTTAACAGCTTCTTGCTGAGCTCTCAATGTTACAAAAGGATGCAGCCATAAGTCATCTTGAAAGCTACTAGTTGGTGTGTTGCCAGGTTTCCCTCTTGGTCCTTCCAAGCGGAAGATTCAATTACATCTATCATTTAATTAAAGTTATTTAAAAGTCATGCTGTGTGATACTGTTAACAAAGAAGAAAAAAAAACACCCAGGAAAAAAACCCCAAAAAACAACAGTTGCAGAAGCCATTTACATCTCATGGTAAGTTCTGGCAGATTTATTTAGTAGCTCTAAGCCTTCACCAATGACTGGGATGTTTTGAAGCAAATTTGCCAAGAGATTTTGTCCTCCACCTTAAACTACCAGTCACATATATCCTGGTTTTGCCACCAGTGTCTGGTGTAACCAGAGGGCTCCTGATTTCCCATGTCACACTGTGTCAGACCCGGGGTATGGGTCACCTCCTGTATGTTGTCACCTTCCATCAGTGTCAGAATCCTGCCTCTTTTCTGGGTCCTGAAGTTTTCACAGAAGCTTTGAACAAAACCAGCCCATGACTAAAAATTAGTCCGACAGTGGCAGAGCATCCTGAGGGAAAAGGCATTTTAGAGACTTCCAGGATAATGCCCAAGGGGCAGGTGTCCAGGAGAAAGACTATCTGTCCACAAATCCATGGGGAAATCTTCAGGAAAGCATAGTTAACCTCATGGGAGGTACCCTGGTGTACATCCGAACCCTGACTGCTCCATACAGATCAAAATGTAGTCATTTGTCTTTCAACCACATATGTGGTAAGGCCGTGAATACCGTTGACAAGTATTTGTGAATCACAAGTCAGGCCACCCCCAAATCACGTCATTTCCGTCAAAGAAACTCGAGACTTGTGTGTTTTTTCTGTTTGATGCAGCATGACTGAAACTTCTCCCTCCAAATACAAATGTGTAGTCCCTTGTTTATTTTTAAATAAAAGCTGTGATTGTCATGTATTCATCTAAATCCACCATTTGTGTCTTAGGAAAACAAGAAATACCATGAGACTTACGACAGAGCCCACAGGATCTGGCAGCAGCACACACTGCAGCGTCCCACAGGCACATGGAAGTGTTCCCACAGGAGATGTTTCTGTACAGACTTGCTGCCACAGGTATGGGGTCGCTGGGTCCCCATGCGGAGCACTCAGCACTCCCCAGGCTCGGGCACTCCAGGTTTCCAGCATGGCAAATCCATTCTCTGTTTCAAAGAATGAATTTTCAGTTCACAGGAAATAAGGATCAGATACCCTCCTGCAGCAAATAGTATGTCAGCTGGCTTAAAATCTGCTCTGTTAGTATTTAGCATAAGATCTTAAAAACTGTCTTTCCTGTAAGCAGTCAAAGCTTAACAAGAGATGGGTGCAGCAGCCTGCACAGAGCTGCTTGCTCTAGGAAAAGCTGTTAAATACAGGGTGAGGGTATGCAAATAAGCAGTCGCTCCAATAAACACTGGGTTTTCATCTGTGAACAGTTATCCAGTCATACTGTAACATACATCAAGGAAATTACAAGCATCCGTGCAGGGAGGGGGCTGCCTTGTGCTTGGTTATGGCGTTTGTTGCATTTTATTTCATCCTGAAGTGCAAGGCCTGAGGAGGAAACGCAAGCCTGCTGTAGCAGGAATGGGAGCCTGCATCCAGTTGAAACTACGTTTAAGGGTTAACGTAATAAATGTGAGTTTTTAAATGTCTATTTTAGATTCTCAGCTGCTTTCATCTCCTTCCTGCACAGCACGTAATGTCCTTCTGACAATAAACGATGTTTCCATGAGCAGTAAAGGTAACTCCAGAGGGTGCAGCTGCCACCAACCGAGCACAGTCCTGAGCCACAAATCTTACAGAAGCAGTATGGGTGTCATACCTTATCTTGTCGTGACTTCACTGCTTCTTGCATTCGCCGCCTCAGTAACTGAGAGCAATCCCATGCTCTGGCACACAGGCAGCAAATTAACCTCCCTTCCCTGTCGCTTCCCATGCCTGTCCCTGTCCTTGTCACCCCAATGTTTTCCTTTCCCCCGGCACACATTACTCAGTTTGGCCTCATCTGTGGATGTACCTGGGCTCCCTGCTCATGCTGAGCGTGACCTGGGCATCCCAACACTGGAATTTATTTCAGTCGGTAACTTGCAATCATATCATCACATTTTAATGTCACATGATAAAGTGCCAGGGAGCTAACTCATGCAATCCAATTACAATAATGGCAGAGCCTTGGAAGAGGAAGGAAATTCAAGAGAACAGCAGAGAGGCAGGACCACCCTTCACAGTTGTATCTTACCCACTTTTAGAAGGTCAGGCACGATGTTACTGGTAGGGCCGAGCAGCTCCATCCCATACCTACAACTCTGTTTAATCCTGGGCTGAGACATGCCTCCTTTGTAAAGTGATTGTTTCATCATTTGTCTGACATTCATATCAGAGAGGCATCTTCATTTGGGTACTTCTGGAGGTTCTCCACTCTCCCCTTGTTAAAATTGGATTTGCCTTTTCCCATCTTCTAAGCACTCCCTTGTCCCATCAGTTTCCTGAAGCTGGTGGTTCAAGTATTGCTTAGTGCTTTAGGATTAATCTCATAATGGAATCAAATTCATCTTAGCATTTGGGATCTTTTTCTTACTTTATTCTAGGCTGCAGTCCTAGCCCTGTGTTAAAAATCATTGCATTAACCAGTGAACTTTTCAGTGATGCCCGATGCACGGTAGACATTAAGTAGCCGTCAACTCTGGGCCCATTTTGGCTTTTCCCAAGATATACCTCTACTTTTACTTTGTTCCTTTTTTTCTGTATTTTTCTCTTCCTTCACTGTCCTTGCTGTACCTCACATTGCCTCAGTTTTCTAAACAGCTTTGCTCACCTCCTTTTGTTCTGTTCCTCAGTCGTCTGCCCCATTTCCATTTTTTGAGTTTTTCTGATCTGATTTTCATGTCCTGAGTTCCTGAGGTGGCTGTACGAGATTTTTGCTGTCCTCTGCATCAGGTTTGTCTGGCATGCCTTCAAACAGTCTCTGCCAGTGACTGCCAGCGCTCCTGCACTCTGCAGACTGTTTCTCCACCCAACCCCTGTACTTATTATCTTGGTGCACCAAAATTTGCCTTTAATACAGATTCCTTATTCTCCTGTTTTCCTCCTTTTCCTGAAAATATGATGTCATCTATTTCCAAATTCACACAGATGTCACTTTTGATTTTCAACAAGTTGTCTCCTCTGCTCTAGTCAGAGGCAGCCTCCATCCCTTCCCACTGCTTTCAGAAATAAAGCAGTCTCCACTATGTATGTTCCAACTCCTGACACTGTACATGCTTCCAGAAGAGAACTGGACAATATTAAAAATGGCTCTTCATCTCCACAAGCAAGTTTCTGCTGGCTCCTCCTCCCAGTGCCCAGCAGCCCATGCTCCACACTCCTTTGCCCTCCATTCTCCCAGCACATGTACCATCAGGACAAGCCATACATACTTTGGGAAGGACTCCAGTTGTGCCACTATCTTGGTTCCAAGCACAGAGCCTTGGTCACACCTGGGCTACCTGCTCTCTGATCAGTCTACCAGAATGGCTCAGCACAAACTGTGGCCAGAATGGACAATACTGACCAAAGCCAATCACCTTGAGATCCCATAGATAGTGACCCAAAGGTGAGGCACCAGAACTCTCCCTGTCTGCATCAGGCTGTGAGACCCAGGATCTCCCCTGCACTGGGACATCTCTCTGGGTAGATTTCACCAAGACTCAAAGATCATCTCACAAGGATGCAGAGACCTGATTTCAAGAGGTTCACTGGCTGCCTGTTGATGAATGCTGGCACATAAATTGAGCACTTCATGAAACTCACAAAAAGGGAAATGTTAATCATAGGTTAACTGCGTGTGCAGTCTGGTTTGGAACTCCTTGTCTGTCTGTGCGTAACTTGACCCAGAATTGTCTGTCTTCCTGTCTCTGTGTGATTTGATTTATCCCCCATCTGCGTGTGCATCTCTGCTGTAAATAACTAAGTCACTATCTTGATTGTAACAAATTCCATTGAATTGCACTGTTAAATTTGCTATCAATTAAGTGCTGGTAATAACTACACAACCCTATATTGTGATCTATCTCAAAAATATTAATAAATCCTAAATTTCTGCTAAACCAAAGCCTTGTAACAGTATCTCCTTTGTGGCCACCCCCCTGAGGGCTGGACTCAATAGCCCATCTCCTCCAAAACTTTCTGACCCCTTTGCATCCTCCCAAACATCGCCAGTGATGCTGCGAGCTGCCAACGGGACAGGCAATGGGGCCAGTGCCAGCCCTGCACAGAGCGTGAAGCAAACGCTGCACATGGGATGCAGGAGCACAGCTGGGTACCAAAAACCTGCAGGCAAAACAGCCCACAGCACAAATATGTCATGGTAAACATTGGCTAGTTTTACTTTAACGAGCTGAGAACTTGAGTGCTGAGTATCCGTTCCCCTTTTCACAGCACATACTGGGCAGGGAATTGCAGGGGTGCAGCCTGGAGAAATACACAGAAGAACAACAAAAAAAGCCCCTTTGCAGGAGCTTTCACATAGCTGAGGTTCAAGCAGCTGGCTTTGATCTCTGCTGAGGATGGCCAAGACAGGGCATCTCTGGGCCTGCCTGTAAGCTACAATAATTGGTATTTCAAAACTGTAACTTTGGAACTGAACGTGTTAAGAGGACACCTGATTTGTAACAAGTGGGATATACAATAAAACAATCACTGGAGCTTGCTATAAGATCGTATTTCCATCATGACGGGAATGTGACAATACCCATTAGACCAGTGATGACAGAATAAATAAGGCTTCAACTGGAACAAACATACCCAGGTACTCGTAAGATACACATGTGTGTGTAGACAGACAGCACATTGAGAGCCATATCAGTTACTTACCTGTTCCAGATGCACACGAGAAGGGAAAACCCACCTTGTCTCCCCACGAGTGAACAGACTAACAAAAGGGAAAGGCGACAGGTTTCCCAACAAGCGACATGATGCCTTGAGTGCTCTGACAGGGATTCTGCAGTGCCTGTCCAGTCCTCACTGTGGCAGGGAGTTGTGCTTCCCCTGCAAGCCCACACTCTGGCTGCTCCTCGCCCGGTGACAGGCACAGCAGCTACAGGCACAGCCATTGCTCTCATGAGGGGCAAAAGGGCCACATCCTCCATATGCTGTCGCCTCTCTGACACGCTGGAGATGTGGCTCTACTGCAGCCCCTCTCACGTGGGCTCCCAACAGAAGAAAATGGCCTTCCTGATACAGAACGGCGGGGGCTTTCAATTAAAAACAAAATTTTATTGTATTTCTAGCATACTACTGTGTAAAAATATGGGAGGGGAGTTTTATTCTTACAAGCCCCACTGGTTAAAATGTGTAATTACCATCAGTGAGGCTGTACGAGCACACGACCACGCTGGCTTCCCTTTCTCTCGGGTGAACAGTATTATGCTTTTGCCATGGCCACAAAACGCAGAGAACAGCTATGGACCGCCCGCCTCAGCATTCGGTTTTTTATTTGTATTAGACCTTGAAGCATTTCTGTTAAATAACCATCTTGGAATATAGAAAACTTGCAAATTCATATGAATAATTAACTTCCTACGTTGTCTTTAAGGCACATATTTCTATCCAAATTTCATTTTGGTCCAGAGGAGCAATTGTATTTTTGACACCAGCTATGCAGGTATCTGATGGCTCGGTTTGTTGTAATTCTCCCGATGTCCGTAGACTTCAGCAACATGTATTGAATTCACTGTCTGTAGCGCAGCAGCGTGTCCTGGTGCAGCTGGTTTCACTGGTGCACCACTGCTCTTGGTTAACTTAGGCAGGTGATGGTTGTCTTTGTAACACCCAGGAGCTGGGACGTCCCGAGTCCACTCCTCCTGGAACCTGTAAGCACGAAGGAAATTAAAGTTATTTTTGTTTTGTTGACTCCGGTGAGGATACAGAACTTTCATAGAATCATAGAATGATTAGGGTTGGAAGCGACTCCCAGAGGTCATCCAGTCCAACCCCCCTGCAAGAAGCAGGGACACCCCCAACTAGATCAGGTTGCTCAGGGCAACCTCATCCCACCTGGCCTTGAATGTCTCCAGGGATGGGGCATCCACCACCTCTCTGGGCAACCTGTTCCAGTGCTCCACCACTCTCACAGGAAAGAACTTTTTCCTGATATCCATTCTAAATCTCCCTCCCTCTATTTTAAAACCATTACCCCTTGTCCTGTCACAACAGGCCCTTTCAAATCCATTTGGTTTGTGCTTCAGGCATTTTGCAAGCTACTTGCACTGTAACACAAGGACTGACGTCTCCTACTGTTAAACCAGTTGGCAGCAGTGGGGCAGATAACTGTCTCTGTAAAAGCCGGTGCAGACCTTGGAAAGATTTGTGAGGTTGGTTTTAATTTGGGGTTGGGGCAGATGTTCGTCATTTGCTTTCTGCCAAATGAGCCCCCAGCTTCAACTTAATGCAATGCTACCTGGAGTATATTACTGAGAGCACCTGAACGCTGAGACTGGTGCAGAAGGAAAGTCATGGCTTGGATAGCGGGACACTGCTGGGAGCACAAGAGCCAGTTGTGCTTTGTGGACTTTAAGGTGTTCTTTGCAGAACTGCCAACCAGATTGTGGCTTGTGCTGACCATTGACCTGGCCAACACCTGGCCCTCCCAGAATGGACCGCAGGCTGGGGCTCAGTATTTGCCACCTGTGTGAGTACACAGGTCACCAATCCACCTTGCACCCCAGCTTTCCACACTGGGACAGACAGGCTTGCCCAGCTGCAGGGTAAGCTAGCACAGACTACTGAGCCAGACAGTGAATAAGCCAGCAGTGGATGGTGTGGGCAGAGCAGCAGCACACAGAGAGGTCAGAGTTGCTGAAGAGATGCTCGGTAAACTACACATGACTCGTTCCGGAAAGCAGGGGGATGGGATCAGCTTGTTCTTGAGCAGCTGCAAGAGGCATGATGCAGCTGGCTGCAAGCACACAGCTCTGGACCAGATACAGGTAAGACACAGCCCTTGGGGGATTGTGCCAAATTGCTGTAGTCTGAGCGTGTTGGCGTTTGTAAAGCATTGGTTATTCCATGGCAGCTGTGCACACAGCTGAGGTGGCTTGCTCCATGCTCGCTGCAGGTGAGCTGGCTCACTGGGCTCCTCTGGCTTCCTTCAACACCACTGGTGTCAGCCACTAAACGTGGCAGCTTGCACACCCACGCTGAGGACGTGGTCTCACTTGATCGCGTTTGAAAAGCCAGTCAGGAAACAGAGCTGCATTCTGCAGTTTGCAGTTAGAGAACGGCAGCAGAGACCCATGCGTGAAACACGTAGGAACCACTGGGGTAGCACGGAAAATAAAACCAAGTAACCAAGGTCTGGCTGCACAGAGCAGGTACACTGCAGAGACATCTCTGCTGGAAAGGAGAACAAATGTCTCTCTTGGCTGGAAGCTGTATGACAGAACTGCTGGGGCACGAGCCACAGCCACACTGTGCAAAGGCGTCTGAAAACAGCCCTGTGCCTGACGTGAGGACACACTCCTGTACCCCCACGGCCAGAACACACGCAGCAAAGGGGTGCTCAGGGGAGCAGAATTTACTCGCCTGTAGTTTGCACAACAACAATCTCACCTATTTCACAAAAAAAACCCCAGCCTGGTAACTGTGCCCTCTGATGGACAAAAAGCTGGATATGAGCCAGCAATGGGCACTCACAGCCCAGAAGGCCAGTCCCATCCTGGGCTGCATCACAAGAAGTGTGGCCAGAGGATCAAGAGAGGGGATTATCCCCCTCTGCTCTGCTCTGGTGAGACCCCACCTGCAGTGCTGCATCCTGCTCTGCAGCCCTCAGCACGAGAAGAACATGGACCTCTTGGAGCAGGTCCAGAGGAGGCCATGAGGATGATCCAAGGGCTGGAGCATCTCTTCTACAAAGACATACTGAAAGAGTTGAGCTTATTCAGCCTGAAGAAGAGAAGGCTCCAGGAGGACCTCAGAGTCCCTCCCAGCACCTGAAGGGACCTACAGGAAAGCTGGGCAGGGACTGCTTGTAAGGGCATAGAGTGATAGGATGAGGGACAATGGTTTTAAACTAGAGCAGAGGAGGTTTAGATGAGATATTGGGAAGAAGCTCTTCCCTCTGAGGGTGGTGAGACACTGGCACAGGTTGCCCAGAGAGGTGGTGGAGACCCCATCCCTGCAGACATTCAAGGCCAGGCTTGATGGGGCTCCGAGCAACCTGGTCTAGTGAAAGGTGTCCCTGCTTACTGCAGGGGATTGGACTAGATGGGCTTTGAAGCTCCCTGCCAACCTAACACAGTCTGTGGTTCTATGTTCTGACCTGTCCAGTTTTCATGTGCCTCTTCACCTTGGTGTGCCAACAAGCCCTCACATACCTTTTTGCTGGACACCCAAGCACCTACCTGAGTGCCCCTGTGCACTGCTGCCAGGGAATGGAAGTGACCCAGATAAAGGCTGCAGATCTCACCGCTGAAAGAAAATCTCCTGAGATACTCACTACTGTGCATTGACTTTTTTGTAGAATGGGGAAGTTGGTTCCTCATACAGGAAAACAGAAATCGAATCAAAAGAGCATGTACAGGGAGAAGTTTTGCTTGGGGTATCCAGAGCCTTTGCTGGCACAGGTAACTGTACATGCCCTGGGCTCCCCTGCACCATGGCATCAGTGAGACACAGCCTCCAGTGCACACTCTCATCTTCGGGAGCTCTGTACTTTATCCTGAATAAGTGTGTCTTTTCTCCAAGAGATTCATCTTTCCTTAACTCCAGATGAATTACTTCAAAACACCTCGTGAGAGGATCAGACGACCTCCTTGTACTTTAATCCGGGAGTGCAAACCCACCCGAGGATGCTGCTAGGTGCTGGACAGTCCAGCTCCATCCATTTGACAAGGGCAGATAAAGTCAGAACTCCTGTCTAGGGTGAAGAACAGCCACCATAGTGTTTGTCAGTGAGTTTAGAGGATTCACAAGAGCTTTGCTTTGTGTGACTCCGGACCTGTTCCTAGCTGGAGGGAAAAAGGCTGCTAACAGGACATGCAAGTAGTGTGACAAGTGGTGGGGCTGCCACAGCACTGCCAGGCACTGGCACAGAGAAGGGATTTTTGCACTGAAGGGCAGGAGAGGTTTTCTCTGTTGTCATATGTCTGGTTGGACAAGATCCTGGGGTAATCATGGAAGCATTACGGGAACAATAACGTCAGCTTCATGAAAGCTCATGTTCCTGCGCACACAGCCTCCACGCTCGTTGCAATGACAATTCAGACTGAAATGCAGAAATTGGTACAATTTAGCAGCCAGCTATCCTACCCTTCCTGACAGGGCCCCAAGATGAAACCACAGCTCACTTCCCCTGCTGATCTTTCTTTGAAACGTGTGTCAAGAGGTACTGGAAGGTTTTAGTCTCTGAAAGGTGGCGGTGAGAAACACAGGGCACACAAATAACCAATTAGAGGGGGAAAAATCATCCATGAATAGAGGAGCCCATGGTGGGACAACTCACAGGGTGGACAGGTCACTTGCTCTTTGGAGCCATTTCACTGGATGCCAAGTATTAACCACCACAGTGATAACCAGTCCTACATCATGTCCTGCAGATTGGCCCACCAGAGGCTCTCTGCCACTGAAGCTGCGGAGGGTGGAGATCACATTCACACCCATGCAGACCTTCAAGTACACCACACATACCATCCCACACATGTCCTGCAGCCTTGGGCACAGAAGCCAGCAGGGATGTGATCTGACGGTCCCAGCTTTCAGCAATTCCCGACAGCAAGACTCATCATGAAAGACAAGGCATGGATCTTTTGGAGGGAGGGATGGTCCAGCTCTCTGCTGAGACTTCGGACCTTCAAAAGCACCTGGATCAACTGGATTCCTCAGGACCTCTAGCAGTCTTGCACTAAGTCACTGTTGTAGAAGTTGTTTTGACCCCACAATTCTCCCACTGACAGTCAGTCTAGCTGTCTTCATGGGGTTTTCTGTTCTGCTTATGTTTTCCACCGAGCTTCACAGCAGCTTGTCTCTCAACACAGGTAATTTGTTCAAGTGCTGTGGCTGTTTGCTGTGGTAAATCTATACTACAATACCTTGCTAGCAGAAGGGTATCAGATCCTTCAGGTTTTTAATCTCTTCTACTTATGTGTTCTGGGGGAAAAAGCAGGTGTGAAAATGCCCTTGAGGGGGCAGATAGTGAGGCAGGAGTTTGACCAAGTGTCCTATCCCATCTCATCCACACTTCTAGAAGGTCCTCAGGCTTACAGCCATGCTCCTCAGCAAGCCTGGGCAGACAGGAACACTTTTTAGAGCAACACAAGTTTCTGACTTGCGCCTTCCTTGCAATCCCTTACACAAGGTAGTGGAAAACTTCAACCACTACAGATAATAAATCAAAGAGATAAAGAAACACATTCCATTTTACTGAGGAAGCCAAAGCTATGACCTAATTTCACCAACCTTGAGTATTGGCTCTTTGACTGACTGGAAAGGCTGAGTTGCCTCCCCTAAGAGCATGCTGGCTTTGGGTTTCTTTGAAAAAACTTTTCACTTGGACATCTTTGTTCTTGGATTGTCCTTATTTGCTTTTTGCCAGGTACACTGGTAATGCAGCTTGCAGGCAGAAAGGGGCTTCGGTACAAACATTTCAGGTACTAAAAATATCTTCTGTGGGAGAATATACTAGCCTGTTTCTCTGCAGAAGAGATATTTTCTTCTTGTAATATGCTCCAGCTACAGTGGACATCTGAAAGAGGACTTCAAGCCTACTGAGACATGGCCTTTTCCATCTGACTTGCTCCTGCAGTCAGATCAGCTACTTCATAGAGAATGTTTTATAATTTGACCCAGAGCTGTATAAAATAATTCATAAAATCATAGAATCATAGAATGATTAGGGTTGGAAGCAACTCCCAGAGGTCATCCAGTCCAACACCCCTGCAAGAAGCAGGGACACCCCCAATTCACCTCAAAACAGCCCAGACTGGGAATGTGCTACTTCTTCCCAGTGCTTCTACACCATGGGACCAAAAAAAAAAAAAAAAAATTAAAAATCACCAAATGTCTTTGTTGCTCTCTAGATGTATTTTTGAGCTGGACTAGTTTCTTTCTGCTTGTCATCTCATCAGCTGACAGAGGATGAAAAGGAGTTAGTCTACAGCTATACTTGGTTTTCCCTCAGCGTGGACCATCAAGTCTCCCTTGCAAAACAACAGCATATCCCTGAGCCAAAGGAGTATCTGCTCCAGGCCAGGTTACAGGACTGTTTACACTGAAACAGCAAAGCAAATAGAAGCTTCCTTAGGTGTGGCTATTTCTCACCTAAATTAGGATGTTGATGCAAACCAAATTGAGCCCTCTCAGCATTTTCTTACCACTAGCTGTCTGTATTTCTCCTGGGATTTCTACCTTCCTGAGCATACTGCTGTATAAATATCCTATGGCTCAAAGAATAGAGTGCCCAGTTCTTTACTGTCTTTGCATGCCAGAAAGGGTTTGCTGTTTGCTCTCACAGTGCTTATGCAGACTGTGCATATGTTAATGATTTCTCCTAGGGGAAGGACTCCTTAATGGAAAAGGAAGGGCTACTTCTACAACAATCATCTGGTCCTATTCAGTCTGGGAGCCACAAGAGAGCTGCTGGAGCTTCTCTGCCTTCCTCCAAGGAGGGGATCCCAATGCCAAACATTCCCAGGACACTTCCCGGGAGACCCCAGACAGTGAGAGGAAGGTCTCTCACTGCATACAACCAATGCCAACAGTCCTGGTTTCCTTCTCACACAGAACTATGAAGACTTTTCAAATGTTAAAAAAAGCTGAATATAATTTACCAATTTTAGGCATTTCTCCTGATACACTCTGCAACCAAGCTGTGAGAGCTATTCCAAACGCACCTTCATGTTGACAAGCCCTGCCCTTGCCTAGCAATCCGCCCAGGGGGCTATTTTGGAGGCTCACACACATTGTTTGGAGGTATTTTGGAGGTTCACACACATTGTTCTCCTCTAACTACGTGGCCCAGAGCTGCAGCTAATCTCCCTCCCAGAGATGACAGACCCTTTTCTTGAGCTAATCAGCCTTGAGCCTCTGCATCATGCAGCAATCTGCTATCTCAGCTCTATGCTCTAAACTTCTGAGAACCAGGGAAAACACATCCCTCCCAGCCGCCCCATGCCTCTTAACTTGTCTTTCCCTGCTCAGTATTAGCTCTTCAAGTTTATAAAGGAGCAAATAAGCTGTAAATGCTTACAGCTCCTGCATATAAGACGTTCTGCCATAAAATTGGTATTCTTATCCTTACTATGATTCAGATAAAAGAGGTGGAATCAACAGTAACTACAATCCGTAGTTAACGATCCCAGGTATTTGTAGATGTACTTCCCAGCAATTTAAATCAATCCATTCAAGAAGCTGAGGCATCAGAATGGGGTTCATTATAATTAAAGTAGCTGCCACTAGAATTCAACATTTCTCTGTAATTGCATCACATTTGTTCCATGCTTCAAACACAAGGGGAAAAGTCCTCATTTTGTGGCAGCCCTCTGCTGTCCAACAGCTGGGCTTCTCCATTATTTATAACATCTATACATCAGCATTCCACATCCACATTATGTCACCTCATTACAGCAAAATTACTGGCATACTAAGGCACCGCTTTAACAGACAATGTTTTTTTAATCCTAAATTACTCTGTAAACCACAACAAATATCTTACCTACCTGAAAGCATTCCCTTTTTGTTTTATTTTATACTGCCTTGCCTGAAAGAATTGGCTTCTTATTTCACTTTTTCTTACAGTATTTTTGATCTTTAAAGCTGTGAATCAAAATGTTAATCTCTAATTAATCTCCAAATCTATTTCAATTAAATCTGAAAAATAGCCTGACCTACATCCTTTTCTAGTCAAAAATAGGCTAAGATACACTCCAGAGGGTCTTCTTCAAGGGTGGAGGAGTTCTCACTCTTCCAGATACTTCATATGTTACATGAAGAAGCAGCAGAACAGTTTTCTTTAAGAAAATGCTATCGTAAAAATGGCATAAATTGCCAAGCCTCCACCCACTCCTTTCTCAGACAGGGCACCAGTCATCTCTCAGCCCTCCCCTTCTATGTGGGTTGCAGAGCCATTTCCCATGGCTGTATCACCGAGAACAACGTGTCCTGCAGCCCTGAAAATGGCAGGGACACAACGATCAGCCTCCCCTGCTTCTTAGGACAGTTCCTTATCAGAAAAACAAAGTAGTGTGGCTGATTTGCTTAGAGGGTCAGAGATGCATTGCACAAATTCCTCCAGATGTCTGAAACATTAGCACAAGGATAAGTTAGGGTAGGATAGGATAGGATATAGGATAGGAGATAGGATAGGGGAGGGGATGGGAGGGGAGGACAGACTATTTCAGTTGTAAGGGACCTACAACAATCATCTGGTCCAACTGCCTGACCACTTAAGTGATGACCAAAACCTAAAGCCTATTATTAAGGGCACTGCCTACGTGCCTCTTGAACACTGACCAGCTTGGGCATCAGCCACCTCTCCGGGAATCCTGGTCCAGGGCTTTACCACCCTCTTGGTAAAGAAATGCTTCCTCACATCCAGTCAGAACTTCTCCTGAGGAGCCTTGGCTAAATCACCTTTTGGCTTGTTCATGACCATGCACACACACCTTGTTTCACAGGCACACAGAAACACAGACAATCTTTCCTCTGGGCTTGCTTGCCCTCACTTTTGCTGATTTCTTCCAACCCCATCACATGCCTTGGACATTTATTTCCTTGGACAATCAATGCTGTAACATCTCCACCTCCACAACACCACCAGCATGGTTAGAGATCACCTCCGAGCACAGGCTGCCCACACACTCACTTCCCGTTCCATGGAGAAAGGTACCGTATAAATAACCCAGGTAGTAAACGTGTCCTGCCACACCAGTCTTCCCAGCAGCAGCCAGCTTCATGTTTGCACCTCCCCAGGGATTTGCCTACACTGTCCTGCTTTTCCCAATAAGCTGGATGTGCACGGGATGATGAGACTTAAGCCTAATTCACTACGTGCAGAAGATAAAGTCTTGTGAAACACAAAGCTGACGAACCATTTGCCACCTTCAAGAGTTGGCATGAAACAGGTGAGCCAAATCCCCAGGTCTCCTCCTGCACACATACCCACTTAACAGAATCAAACGGTAGAAATCAGTGTCTTTTACTAACCTCCATTAAATAGCTATTATTTGAGTGAGGAATAGGAACAAGGTACAAATTGTTGAAGGTTCACACCTGTTCTAGAGCAATTCCAGGACAGTTTTATTCTGGGCCTGTAACAGCTTCGGCGCCATTTCCATCTCTGATTAGAACTGGCGCTCGCTCTGTACGTGAGACAGGCCTAGACTTCTGGCTCTGGGCCGCACAGACCCGCTCTCCTCACTGGCTTTTGCTAGTGATTGCACATCACCTCGGCACGGTGGAAATAAAGTAGACCTTGATTAACAGGGGACTCTGCGTCAGGCGGTGGGTATGCACACCAGCATTTAACACAGCATGTGTATTGTTCTACATCGGAAACAAAGAGCTCACAGGCTTTCCTCCTCCTGCCCTCTGCAATTCCCCCTGAAGTTTATATATTCTCCAGTTTTCTAAAGAAATAATAAACTTTGTTGATTTCTGGCCCCAGAGAAGCTGCTTATCTGGAGGAATTGTCTACTCCCTGCTACTGTCAGTTACGAAAAGGCATACAGTGCTTGGTACACATAATACAGCAGCTTCTGCTGGGTGGAGTGGTGCTGATAAGACCCCAGGAGGAGCACAAGGCTCCAGCTGAGCACTAACCTCCCTTCACAGCCCCTTGTAAGTTTATCCATGTTATTTTAAAAGCAGATTACACATACAAAACATTAACATTGCAGCAGACTGGAGTTGCCCCAAATTAAACACTTCATCCTAAGTCTTCTGAAAACTGTTTAGGTTATCATCAGCATTTAATTAGCTTTATACATCTTTCTGAAACCACTCAAAGCTGAGAATTGATTAAGCAGCCACCAGACTTTTGTGTGAGTGCTCCATTGGAATATAATTTCCAGCTGCACCATGACATGGAAGTAGGTTTATAATCTTCATAAAATTGTTTTCTGCAGGTAACCACCATAAATCACAGATACTGCTGTACATAAAACCTGCACAAGTGAGCATTGAATTAAAAGCAAACAAGGATTGTGCTATATATTATGGTATACGACAGCTAAGCAGAACCCAAAGGATATAAAGAACACAATGACATGTGTTTTTATGAATGGTAATAGCAAACAGTTATTGGAATTTATAATTTTTCTGGTTTTCTTTTGCTAGCAGCACCACAGCGAGCATAATGCATCTAGATACTTTCAGAGGCAATTCTGAACCAGCACAAAAATACCTACACCCACCATCCACACATCCACACCATGTGACACACTTTTTGTCTGTGTGGATGTTTCTTCATGGGTCCCTGAGGCCAGGGATCCCACGCTGTCCTGTCGATAGGCACCCCATTGTGTTTGCCCTGCACACCCTGATAATGAAATAGTGTTTCTCAAGAGAGCTCCGGGGTCTGAATGGCAAAGTTTGGTGCTCACCTTGAGCCATGCCACAGCCCCAGGCATCCCTGGCTCCTCTCCTCAGGTTCTCAGCAAGCTGGAACCTTGATACAGGGCAGTGATTTCCTTCCTGCAGTTTGGCATCAGTTTAACGAAGCCAATTAAAACTTCTCTCCCATTAATTGGGTGCAACTTCCCTCACAGACTTGGCTTAGCTGAGCACTGCTGGGGTGGATGGAAGAAGCTGAAGGAGAGCAGTTCTGCTCAGCTCCTCTGCTGCCTCACCTCTAGGCAGCATTGATTTCTCACAAGATGACAGGAACCAAGGACAAGCCCTGACCACCCACCTTTAAAAATCCCTTTACAATCTGTTTTTGAGGAGTCCTCTTTCTCAAACTCATTCAATGAGCTCCTTCAAACCCACGACCCTTCAACAGCCTTACCTGTAGAAACCTTGGTTATCATGCGCCATGTTAGTCACATCCTCAAACACGGATTTATTCCTGAGTTTCCTGTTGTTGTTATTGTTTCTTCCCTTAAACCCAAAGTAAGCAGCTTGCATGTGCTCTAGCTCTTCAGCTCGGAGCTGGTACCACAGCTGCATATCCCTGCAAATAAAGACAGGGTAAAACACATTACTGTGATAAAAAGCTGCATTGCTGAGGGTTCGTCTGGCCACAAGCCTGACTCACCAGAGTTTAAATCTAAATCCAGGTTTACCAAAGGCAGCACTTAAACACATGCTGAACTTCAAGTGTAAGCCAAATTTCCAGAGATTTAAACTCCTGCCTAAATACCTTCAGGTGGCAGGTTCTTAAATAGCCTAAATGGGATTCTGTAAAATAGTGCTAATCTTAGTGTTTTCCAGCATTCCTCAAAAACGAAGCAAGAAAATGAAGACAGCCATTTTCTTAGGAGCACCTTGCAGATAGTTCAAAGGAACAAAACCCTCAGTAAATGTCACTTTGATTCAGTGGACTTTGGACTACAGATAATAGCAAAAGCCCCTTAAAGTGTAAGCCCCTTGAAGTGTGATGTTGTGTCAATGTTCTCAGCGACACACATCAGGCCAGATCCTGTTGTACATGAGAAGACCACAGACCATCCCTATTTTATGGAATAAATGATTTTAGGGAAAAAGGCCCAAACAAATCCAACACTTTCTGTGAATTTTTACAGCACTGCCATTCCTAAGGGATCAAAAATCACCTGACAGCCTGAAAAGATGAATTGAGTTAAAAATGGAGGAGACAGGAAACACTGCTTTTGTTATTCAGTTGCCTTCAGGATTTCCTTTCAGAAACACTCAATGAGCTTTCACGCTGCTCTCTGGTAAATTAAAAAAAAATATCACAATTTCTTTTCTTGTTTTGGAAAGTAGTCTAAGATTCACCTAATCACAGACATTCAATAGCTGATGGGATCATTTTGCGAGGGCAACGCTGATTTTGGTGTCATTTCTGATCCCTCTGGATGCAATCTGGCTCCCACCAGAGAGCACAGCAGCTATGTGGGGTCTGAGAGGAGCCTGGATGATGTCAGGATTTTCAGCAGCCTTGTCCTCTGCTTCCCCAAAGGGCAGAACACAAGATGGCACTTCAAAGGCCATCAGACAGATACCTTGAAAGGCAGGTTTGTAGGCAGAGGTGATCTCTTCTTGTGAATCAACTAAAAGAGCCCCTAAAAAGGCAGGTTTCAAAGCTACAGGCAAGATGAGGACGTCCTCCCAACCCTGCAGGTGACTTTTCTTCTGGGGGCAGTCTAAGACATGCTGTTTAACTGATGCCCTACCAAGCATTCCTATTTTGTATTGCAGTCAAGCCCGCAGCTTCTCTTCAGACAGACTGTGCATCCCAAAGCTGATCTGCCAGCTAAACTGGCCACACACGAGATCCTCTCCACATGCAGACCCTCATGCACTTATGCCCTCGGTGCTGCCAGCTGCAGCAGTGACCACCACATCTGGTGCAGCTTCATACAGCAAGGTGCTGCTCCTTATCACACGGATGCTTTCTCCATCATCTCAGTTGCTTTCTGACAGAGGGGCCAAGCCAGATGATGTCTTTGGTACCCGCAGGCTCCCCCTCTGTCATAGACAGGCCAGGCTGGAGCAGGTCCTTCATCAGGCAGCAAAGGAGGGCAGAGTGCAGCAGGGAACTGGGAAGCTCCCAACAAAGGGAATCTTTTTATGTCCTGCTGACAGGACCAGCTCCACATGTCCACTGCAAAAGAGCTCTTCTTTGACAACAGAAAAATATCCAGTTGTCAAAACCACGTGAACAACTAATTTGGACAAAACCCCATTTAAAATAGATTAAAACCAAGGACTTTGACATGAACAGTCTAATTGAAAAGAAAGGCACAATTCCAAAAATGCCAATCAACCCTTTCATTTCAAAAATTATTTCATGCCATCAGTGAAAACCTAATATGAATGGCACCAAAGACTTTCTTTTTTGCCTCACAAAATCCTTTCAAGGGAAACAGAAAATCTGTTATTTTGGTTGCAATCAGATTTTGAAACTGCAGAACTTCCCCCCAAGGCGGATACCAGGCAGTTCTAGAAGAACCACAGCTCAGAGCACAAAGACCTTCGCCGGATGGATGCTCTCAACAAAGAAGAAGATTTAAAAACCTTTTCTTGACATACCTCTGAGTCCTCCTCCTTTCGCTTTTCTTTACACACTTGATAAGACAACATGTTAAAAAAGCCATGGACATCAGGAGAATGACAGCACAGCTCACAATGGAGGCCATCACTGCGACCTTAAATCCAAAAGTCTCATATTTTGATATGGCTGCAGAAGAGAAAACACAGAAGCATGATTCTAAGGTCAGCCCATGAATTTATCTTTCACATTTTCATTAGAGCATGCTCAAACCTGCCTGCTTTGCACTTCTTGTTGGGATGTGTCAAGACACCAGAGCATCCTGGTTTCAGCTTTGAACTACTGCAAGCCTCCAATTGGGCTATTTAAAATTCTCCCATTTATAAGCTATTAATGAATTGCTCGTATTTTGCGACTGCAACTAATTAAACACAATGCCTTTAGTGCTGCAGTAGCTAAAAAGCTCAATTTTGTCGGCATATCAAATGCAGAGGAGTTAGTGGACTCCTGTAAGCAATTTTAACAAGGACTGGAGTGGCAAAAACAAATACCGAGAGGGGAAAATGGGCTTAAAGAGGCACTTTAGAGCAAGGGCAGCCCCATACAGTTACATCCTATTTGTCAGGCAGCAAGCAATGGGTTTTCCTCTGTTTGGGGACAGATGCAGAGAGGAAGGAGGGATGTCTGCAATGTTGAGTGTTCAGAGACTTGATGCTGGAAGGGAGTTATCCAGACAAAGGGAGGAGTGGGAACGTGGTGTGACATGGCTAACACAGGCCTCCACCAACTCATCTGGAGCACTGAGCATGTCTTGCTTCAAAACTCATCTCATTCTTCCAACACCATAACAATATCAGAAACACATCAGCTGAGCTCCACATTAAGGTCTGCGTTTCCACTGCCTCTGGAGGTGAGGATCTCTCATTTTTCTTTAATGGGCTCTCTCAAACGAGAGATGAGAATAGATGAGGCTGTGAGAGAGCGCTAAGTGTCTAGAAGAGCCATCCATCTCCTGGTGATTTGAAATTACACAAGGTCTGAGACACAGACCGAGATCCTCACAGCTCAGAGGTAGCACACCTTGCTGGGGTCTGCTTCTAGTCAAATTACTGCCCACTTTATAATAAAAAGGAAGGAACACAGCGTGAAAGGTAGTTAATACTGTTGCCATTCAAACACTACTTGTCAATATGGTAGCTTTCCTGTGAGACTGCCCACAGGCAACAACCTAAAACTGTCCAAAAAGGTATTGCTGTGTTTGTTTTACTCAAAAATATATTCAGAGAAGAACACCAGGAAATTAGAGGGTTGGCAACTAAGCTGGCACATAGAGAACCAGACATTGCTAGGTCATAGCTACACGTTTTCCTACAGGAGGGTACAGCTTGTAGCTACAGCCACATTCGTTCCAGGTACACCACTCCTGGAGTGGGTGATGTGAGATCATGCATAAATCTGACCAAGTCTTTTCTGTCACGATAATTAATGAGTTCAGGACACATATGGAGTGCAATTACAGTCAGTGGGGGCAACTTCAAAGGAAACTGAATTTGTCTTTTTCCTTGTGCAGAGGTCTAGGGTTGTAGGAGACTGGCAGCACAAAAGGAACACAAGGCAGCCCAGAGGGGCTGGGAAAGCTCTGGGAAGAACCTTACGCTTGCATGAGGGCACGCCGGCTGTCCACTGGGTACTGTTCCCTTTCCAAACACAGGTGATGATGCCTGGTCCCTCCAGCTGGTGCTCGGCAGAGCACTGGAATGTTATCACCGTCCCCACGCCCGTGCCGTTGCCGTGAATGACCTGTAGTGTGCCAAGCTGGGGAGGGAACACATGGCTGCACTGCCCTGCAGAACAAAAATAAAGTGATGTTTTGCCATTTCTTTCAGACTCTTACTGTGGCAGCAATTTGCCTCAGTGGGGGCAAATATTTCGTTGAGGGTCATTTCCCTTCTCCTGTCTTTCCCGCCACCTTCCTGGTACTGGAACACATGGGATGTGCGCATCAGACAACCTCCTCACTTCAGATGAGCTTTAAGAGTTTGAGCTTTACTTTTTACCATCATCACTCAGAGACTTACCATAAAAAAACCATTGTCCTAAGCTACAAGATATGAATGAGCTGTCCATGGAGGCAGTGGAGTCACCATCCCTGGAGGTATTTAAAAGATGGGCAGATAAGGTGCTTAGGGGCATGGTTCAGGGGTGGTTTTGGCAGGTTAGCTTGATGGTTGGAGTTGATAATCTGAGAGGTCCCTTCTGACCAAGACAATTCTATGAATCTATGATTCTGTATCAACTGCTTTGCATTTAATGCTTTCAAGATTTTTAGATACCCGATCACACACTCAAGAGTTCATATTGGTGCCACTTTCAGCTGCACGAGATGCAGAAAGCAATTCAGAGCCAAATTTGATTCAAACCACGTCTACTTAGCCACCACAGCAACCCTCATCAGACGCTGTCACCACACTTCCCAGTTTAGCTGAACTCAGGCTCTGCTCTCCACAGAATAGGTTGCTTGGCACTGGATCCTTTCTTTCAAGATACATTTTGTTTAATCCAGCACTGACCATCCCAAGCAACACCAGCAGCTGTAGGTGCTTCAGGTGCTCCTGACTCTTTCCTGCACCGTCCTTGCCCATGACACATATGTTGAGTGCTTCACATCTCCGAATGTCAGTGGCCCTGTCAGCTTTATTCCTCAGCTGTAGATTTTAAAAAATGGGTCTTTGTTTCAGCACTGCAAAGACTGCCAACAGCCACCATCCATGAAGCCATGGATATTTCCTCGCCTTGGCCAGGGCTGGAACAGCATGATGTCATCCCCAGAGGATTCTTCCCATACAAATGCAATTGGGGTAGGAACCCCAGAGGCTCATCTTAACAACGGCTAACGAGAGCTGCACTTTTGAAAGCTTCTATACCCAGCTCTGCATGGATGCTGAGCTGAAAGTTCATCAGCTGCATTTCATACATCTGCATTTGGCCAGAGTAGAAATACCATTGCTTCTTCTAAGAGCTCTGCAACATGATTTCTTCCCACCAAAGTCACAACGTTAAATGTGTCACTGGTTTTTGCTTTCTAAAAGTGCTTTTATTGACACACACAGATGGATTATGGCTCTGTAAGTTTTATCCAAGCTTGGATTTAATATCTCTGGATAAAATGTACCCTAATTTCCATCAGCAACAGTCTTCTAATAACCCACCTGTAAAATCTCTGCTGTAAGACCTAGCATCCTTTGCTGTTAACTATCTTTAGCAGTTTTGGGGGTACTTGCTGCATTCCCTGTTCTGTGAGGTTAACTTTACCCTTCCATCTCCAGAAAGCCATTGTCTAGGCAAGCTTCCATCCTCGTATTTCTGTATGGAGCAAATGAGGGTTTTACCCTCTGGAGTACTCTTCACTCTGACTAAATCTAATACAATTGATAATTGTATTGCTATTATTATTTAAATATATTTATATTTTTGTTCTCAGCTGAGGCTGCATTACCACCTGAAGTAAAACTCAAATACTGGATAAACATTTGTGCTGACCAGATTTATATCTTGAACTTGCATATCTGGAAAAAATCATGTTTGCAGTAACTGTTAGCTCCCAGAAATGTAAAAGTGAATAAACCCTGTAATTATGGCTCAGAGAGCTTTTGCAACAGCTGCATCTCAAACCCCACAGATCCATGCCTGACAGCCAGCACCTAGAGCTAGGAGGAATGCTTAAGGAATTAACAGCCTATCAGCCATTTCTATATAGTTTATAATAAAAATCAAAATTCATGACATGTTTAGTTTTGATTAGCTTGGTCCCTTCCAACCCAAACCATTCTGTGATTCTCTCTGAATTGGCCACCAACAGAGGAAGGCACTGGCTGCTGTAAATAAACAGATTATTTCATATGACAAATAACTGTCCTGAAAGGAAAGACACTAAAGCACAGTGTACTCAATAAATTCTTAATTCATCCAGACCACTGGGTTCAGAAATAGCCACATACGTAATTTCCAAGCACTGAATAATAGAGAGTAATGAAAGAATTAAGACCAAATAATCCAAAATATCTCTTTGCATGCAGAGCCAGGATTATCTGTATTGCAAAATCGATACGTCAGAAAGAGTTACCATATGGTTTCATTGTCAGCAAGCTGCAGATTTATGTTTTGCTGATAAGAACAGAAACAAGAGAGCAACCTAGGCACCCCTGCCTGTTAAACATTTTCTGTGCTCTTTCTGTAGAGAAACACAGCATCTAAAAATCAAACACATCGCATCAGTATATACCAAAATGATCTAAACCACATCAATAATTACCTGGAAGCATGTTATCTAGATTGCCACTTGCTGTTTGCACAGAAAGAGATCAATCCATGACTTTGCCTCATTACTCCCATACAAACATAACTCAAGCCTTTGCATTGCTTATTGTTGACTATTTAACGCAGCTAAAACACACTAGAATAACCAGATGCCAGAAAGAACATTAAGTTCTAGAAACCCTGCAGAAAATAAACATGCTGATATTATTTCTGCCAGTCTGCTCTCCTACAGAAGCATGTCTTAGAAATTACTCTCCCTGAAGTCACAGGCAAGATGTTGAACATCCGCAGCAGCCTCGCAGAAGAGCTCTTGGAAGAGCTCGCTATGTCAAAAAGCAAAAGAAAAGCAGCTAGATGAAACAAAGCAGAAGTATGAAACAAAGCAGAAGTAGCAAGGCATATTGTGTGAGCGAAACTGCCTGGCCCCGGCATCTGTCCCCTCACGACCGTGCCTTTGCTCCCTCGCAGAGCTGGCCAGGAATCCTGCCAGGGGCAGGCTCTTCACTGCATGAAGTGCTGCCACAAGCCACTGCTACCAGAAGCGTAGCCTCCCACCAGAAAATTCAGGCGCTGGCACAGCTTTTTAAGAAGTCAGTGTTAAACATAACACCAACCCAGCAGCAAGACAGTGGAGGAGGCCCAGGCTTGATGCTCCAGAGCCTGAAGAAGGTCCCAGCATGCGATGGAGATGCCCAGCTGAGTGTCAGCACCAGGGATGACCTGTTTCTGCCGTCCAAATGAAAGCACATGTTGGCAGCAGCATGATTTGACCTTCTGCACCTACTGCACTGGTTTTTGAGAGTCGCTATGAAGCCAAGACACTGGAAAGCTGTCACAGACCAGTCTGCCTTCCGTCACATGGGCATGTCCCTACAGAGTTACTCGCCTGGGGGAAGGTTTTGGAGGTCCAGGTGTGGCACAAACCACATGGACCGAAACATGGCCCCCTGAACACACATGATAGCAAGGGCTGCCACCAGCAGGCATGGATAGGCTCCTTCACCACTGCTGGGGAAGTTTCATGCTCAGGAGCATCATGGCGACCTGCAAGAACTGCAACAACAGCCACATGGACAGCTGTTCCTCAGGGACAGTCCTACAGAGGAACCATGCAGACAACTGCTGGGAATCTGAAGGTACCTGTCTGAAGGAGACATCTGTCAGAGCGCGTAGTCTGACAAGGGAAACGCAACTTGTGAAAAATCTGTGGGTTTTGCATCTGCCCGATTTCAGCATTTCCTAATGAAAATGCTCTGATAAAACATTCTGGGTTTCTACCGAAAATTTTAGAATTGCAACAGAAGAAACCCAATGTCTGATTATGCTCACCAGCCACCTTCAAACACTCATGGAAATGCATTTTCAAAAAGGCTCATTCTCCAAGTGACAAGGAACTTCCATGCAATTAAGAGAGAAGGAGGGAAGGAGCAAGGGAGAGAAAAAAGGTAACTGAAGTGTGTTTCTTTCTGTGTTCACGTATCCATGAGCTCTCTGCTCACACCTGTATCACAGCAGACACCTTGGGATCGCTCCTACTGACTTCTCTCATTTTCTTTTCTGTGATCTGTCCTGTAGGTAAAACTGATTTTTCAATGCACTGTTTGGGACATAATTAGCACCAGGCGATAGTTCTGCAGCATGAAGGGGTGCTGGGGCTGCCTCGCCAGGCTGAGGCTCACCAGTTGAGTATCCAGCAGCGTTGCTTTCTTCCCCACCATGACCTGACCAGGGCCATCAAGAGGTGGTAGCCCCCAGGACAAGTAGGGGAAGGATCATCATCATCATCATCATCATCATCATCATCATCATCATCATCATCATTCTGGCATGTTTCCTCATGTGCAGCTAGTTTCCACCAGGAGCGTTTCTGCAACTTCTGCTATTGGACAGCGCAGGATCATTCCTGGGCTGGAGCAGGGAAGGATGCAGGCATGGAAGAAGAGAGACACAAACACCTCCAGAGAAAAGAAAGAAACACCACATTGTCAAGCGTCTAGGAGCTCTGGAACATGAGGGGGTCTGAGTCACTCTCGAAGACCACCTTTGCATATAAATGAGCAGAATTACAGACTCCACCGCCGCTGGTGGTTGCTGGGGACATCTGACCCTCCTGAGCCTCATCCTCTACCGGGACAAAGCTGGTGTGAAGCCAGCAAGAAGTCATGAGTGAGGTATTCCATCACCTGGTCAGCACAGCTGTGGTGGAACAAGCACCAGTGCTACCCCGTGCAACCCAGAGCTGCTGAGTGATTGCACCCATTTCATGCTGGGCTGCCGACACCACAGCTGGATGGGAAAACAGTAACGCACCAACCGCTGCATGGTCCTAGACAACTCAGGGTGCCCTTGGGGGATGAAGGATGGCAAGCCTATTTACAGGTCTTTTCATGCCTGCTAAGACCTGCTAAACCTTGCGCCAGCCACACTGCTGCAACATCACACATCCACACCTGACACAGGCTAATTCAGCTCATCTCTGCTTACAATACTGAGCCTTCTTCTTTTCCTCTCTCCCAACACTTTTCATCTGGCTTTTGAGCTGCCCCCTGTAGTGAAAAAGATGTAGCAAGATCTAAGAGTCAACACTAAACACTTCCCAGCTCGACTCTGAAATAGTCAAGGGCTGCAAGCGATTTTAATCCATGCAAAATTAAAGGCACACGTCACCCAAGTGCGAGTAGGGTTTGACGACAACATGTGCAATCCTCTCCTATTTCAGCATAAATAAAGTGCAGGATTGGTGTAAAATTATTCCTATTTGTCTCTTTTATGCTAATCTTTTAAGGGTGGATTTGTTCCAGCTGCTGTGCTGCCATCTCCATGATTGATATTTTTTTTTTGCCAATTTACATCAAAGTCGGGTTATTCTCATTGGTAGATTTTACTCTTGGATCTGGCGATGAGGGCAATACTGAATATTTCTCTTCTCGTGGGAACAATTAAATGAGAAGTAAGAACTAAATGAAAATATAAGTATTTGATGAAGTACCCAGAAAAGCAAGAACAGATGGGGTTGCCATGTTTTATTAGTCTGTTTACCAACAGAATTGAAAAAAAAAAAAGGTTATGACACTTCTGAACAGTTAATAATAGAGGAATTTTTAAGAACAGGAAAGATCCATTAAACGTAAAGCAAATTAGAGCATTCATCTATTGGACTAGATGATCTCTCGAGGTCCCTTCCAACTCCTAATATTCTGTGATTCTGTGATTACTTCCATATTAAAAAACAAAACAAAAAAACCCTAAACCCAAAACTAACTTTATATCTGTATCTATCTCCACAATGGAGCACACCAGAATTATTCTTTAATTCAAACAGTTCCAAGTTAAAAATTACCCATGGAAGAGATGCCAACAGTTAATTTTGTAACTGATTGTTTAGTGAAGGGGTGTAATATTGCCGATGGTCTCCTCGATTTGTCATTCTGAAGCAGACAATAAATAAATCACATATTTGCACAGAGCTGAGTTTATGGCCTAAATTCCAAAAACAAAGAACCTAAAGAGAATAAAACTAAGAGGAATAACTTGAAATGAGCATTTCACACATACTTTAGCCAAGACCCTGAATGTATCAAATGTCCCAGTGATCTCACCAGGATGCAACCAAAATCCAGTGCTCCTGAGTGTGGAGTCCTAGCCATCACCCCCACCAAGCAGTGAGGGGTCCAGCCCTTGCTGTGTTTGCCTCCAAAGTCTCTTAGTTCTGCTTCTTGCATAATAGGCACTGGTATTTACAAGAAGGAGGACAGAAGTAACTGGTTACACAATACCACAGTCTTCTACAGATGGTCCTCAGCCTCCCCCGTGCATCTCTGCATCCCCAGTCTCTAGAGAGGTTTGAATTCAAAGCAAGATGTAAGCATCACCCCAGGATCTGTCACCCCATCTTTGGGGAGAGCCAAGCAGAATCAGGGACATGAGAAACACAAAGTAAATGAAACTGTTGGCTCTACTCTGAATTTTAAATCTGCAGGTCAGGCATCAGTTTCCTTATCGGTCTCCTCCTCTCTGGGGAACCACACAGACCAGGAGCATTCCCACACCTCCTTTCTGTCATCAGGTCCCTCTCTGCCCTCAGCACACCTTTGCTGCTGAACTGTTCTCCACGAAACAGTGGGACAGTGAAATCTGTAGACTTATACTTTCTACTTTCATCATTATTTTCCCCCAGTGCTCATGAATAACCTCTCAGTCGTTAAACCTGTGCAGCCGACCGCAACATTTCTGCAGATGGTACAAAGCGATATGTGGGCTCCATTAACCAGACCCTGTACATTTTCCAATGGAAACTACATGACCAGAAATGTTATTTTTTTTTTCCCATCCACAATTGAGATAAGAGATTATCTTGGAACGATGCTCAAAGCATTTTTTCACCATCACAGTAACTGCAAGAGAACAATCACCACAGACTAAATAAAAGTTAAACAAAGATGCCACAGAAGGCAAATGATTCTGGGAAATCTCAATTTCAGCACCCAACTCGATATTTAGCACCTTGCTGACCCAGATCAGGTACAAAGAGGAGAGCAGAGAAGTTTTACTAGCAGTCTGTCTCTGTGCCAACAACAGGAGAGAACCAACAACCGCTTACGAGATCAAAACCATTTCAGGCACCTCCCTTCAGACAGCGATGGTGACGAAGGGCATTTCTGGGCTCTGAAGAAGGCTTGTAGGGACCTGAATTGGAAACCTGACCCTTTTGTCTGAAAGGGATGCTTTGACTGGAATCCACTCTCTTGCTTTTGTTCCCTTTAAAATGCAGAAAGAAGAAAAATGTCAAAATTGCCTTGTCTACACAGTTCTTCTCCAAACACCTTATCAGCACTCCTAACAGGCCTGAGGAAGGGCCTTGCTGTCAGAAAAGCTTCAGCTCTGCTGCTTTTCACGTGGAAAATGGTTTAACACCTCCAAGGATCTCGGCAAAACCCTTCAGCTTTTTCTCTTTAGAGCAGACTTTTTTTAACACCTAAGTGGATCACTTTTATATTTAACCTGAAAGCCAGCTGGTAACAAATCTAACATTTTCCGGCTTCCCTTAATAATTATCTAAATTTTGTCACCAAAATGAAATATTTCCATAGATCTTTGGTAAACTCAGCAAGGCTCAGATTTTACTGGTTCTTGCATGTGAGGAAACTAAAATATAGAGAAACCAGCAGCAATATTGTCTGTTAACAAAAGTGGATCTGCAGCTTTGACATACAAATCACTGGTGGGCTGCACGGATGGGCAGGAGAGCTGGGCACAGCTGGGCTCAGAATCTCTGAAGTGTTATGGGATGGAAAATGCTTATCTGAACATACCTGATGGAAAAATGAATATGAATGCAATGTCCTGGCAACTTCAGACATCTGCTCTTTACATGGATTTTAATTGTCTGTTTAATTTCTAAGAGGCAGGGTGGAACTTGGCGGGTCATTGAAGAGCTAGTCACTGGAGGAGCCAAAAGGGGAAGCACGTGGCATTAGGAGCCATAGATGGATGAAGGATAAAGGATGCCCCTTGGAGACAGTTCTCCAAGGCAGGGGGTGCTGCTCATCTCTACAGAAAGCCACCCATGCTGCCACCTGCTCAGCTGCCCCTGGGGATCCCAGCAACATTCCCTGAAAGGAGGGCAGCATCCCCATGCATCTATCACCCAGACCCTGACAGACTCCCACCCCTCACCCGGGCACCACGTGGAAATGGAGCTCAGCCCGGCTGTGCGTTTCTCCCCATACAGCCCACGACAGCTGTGGGTTATCTGCCTGCAGCAACTGCTCGGTCTGGTGTGCGTCCAGCGGTGTGCAGGCACACTGGGGTAATGAACACTGCCGATAAGAGCAGATGTCCCCCCATGATATAACCGGTGGCCACGCATCCTTTCTGTGTGACGTCTGCTAGGCTGGGCATGGTCTCATGGACGGCAGAAATCCCTGTTGGCAAGCAGACACGAGGGGACACTGACACTGCCTTGGCCAAAAAACACTCGAGTGGGAATGGTCCAGAGCCAGCTTCAGGTGTTAGAAAATCCTCCCCCTACATGACATTTTGCGTGGGCCAGAAATGTTTGCTACTTAATGGTTACATGCTCATTTTTGGCCAAAGAGCCCCAAAACAGGAATTACAGTTAAACCAAACACTTATTTGTAAAGAATACAGAAACTTCTCAACCTTTCCTCTTTGAAACTACCTTCCTGTTTGAAGCCAAGCTTCCGAATAAAGGCGTGTTAAGTTTTCTAGGGGCACTTCCAACCGTCCTGTTAAGGAAAAACAACCTTATTGCCAGACACCTTCCTTGCATTTGTTCCCCCCGGCTGTCCTATATTTGCTTCTGCGAGTCCTTTCTCCTTCCCGATAGCAAACTGAAGTTGTTTCTGCACTTGGTTTGCTGTGTTAAGCTGCTAAATTGTGCACTACAGAGCTGTGACCTGGCATTCGCAACTGTCAGCAAGAATTTCTGTGAATAATTGATTTTTTTAGACACTGGTCTGAAAGAGTTAGCAATAGCATGCAATTTATTGTGGTAATAGAAATCATTCATGGACTGAGAAACTAACAGATTTTAAAACCTTTAAAAACCTCTATAGTTTGATCACATTTTATTTTTCTTCTCTCCTTTTTTTCTTTTTTGCTGCTGGGTTCAGCATCCCAAGGCTTCACCCATGACAGTGGAGAGGCACACAGCCAGAAGCTTGGCCACAGACACAAAACCAACCTGCAAAACTGCGACGTGTGAAAGTCACGCAGCATCCTGCCAGGATCCATCCCAGCACGGCAATGATTAACAGTACAAGTCAATAAGCACATCTGCTTTCGGCCTCCCTGGCCATAGGAATTAGTGAAAGATGGCATGAAGATTGACGGGGATGCCGCTGTAAGGACAGGGAACCAGTCCATAGTGTTTACTTTTTCCCATTAAAGAAGTCAATGATTGCAGGTGAGCTACATGCAGAATGACAAGTAGCTTAACCAAGTGGATCAAAGGACAGCAGCCCTGTGCCCTTCACTTCCTTGTACTGCACAAGTCTAAGAAATTTCGATCTGCATCAGAAAATTCAGCTCCATCACTGGCAGCTTTTGGACAGCCAGAAAATGGGGTGAGGATCGTTTCTGATTCATATTTTAAATGAGTGAAAAGTTTAAGTCCAATCTGTATTTCTGTATGTAATAAAAATAAAGTGCCAAGTGTCAGAGCGCTCCCTAGCCCATGCCAACAGCCTGGCTCAGTGCAGTACCTCTTTTTAGAGGAAAGCAAAACCCTGTGTCTGCTCCAGATGCCTCTTCTAACCCAACCAACTACAAGAGGTCTCAGAGATTGCTGCAGCCCTGAGCGGAAACTTGACTGGGTATAATTCTGCTCCAGATTTCTGCTCCCCTGAGCAGGAGGAAGTGCCCAGTAAAACTCACCCCTTGTGCCTTGTTCCACCACCCCAGTCCAGTCACCTTCCCAAACACCGCTGATGAGTCCACGCACGCGCTCGGGTTTGCGTGTACCTTCCCTTCACCTCACCTGGCTCCCACCCCCATTTTCATCCCTCCCCAAAACTGTTCCCAGCCAAAGACTCTCCACTCAGGACACCTGCCCACATGAGTGGCATTGTGCCTGGCTCTATTTCATCCCAGAAATAACAACTTAATAACCCCTTTCAACTCGTTGGAGGAAAAGCAGAGCAGTTAACCCATCCTCTACCCCTGCAAGTGTTTCTACCAGCTGCTGCTGCTCCAACCTATGGTTACCTGGCTGCAAGCACAGCCTTCCTGGGCAGTGTGGGGGCTACAGGACCAGCCCCTCCGCTTCTGTGATGCCTGTACAAAAACCAGGCACCAGCTCCGCTCCACCTCCAAGACCCTCAACCAATAGGGGAATTGATTTATTTTGGTGAGCGGTTGCTCTTTCTGCAACTTCTGCATTTCTCGCTGCCGCCTCGAAACGAAAGAGGAGAGAGGCAGACTTCCACCAAGACTGCAAAATCATCTCTCTGTCAATCTTTCGATCCATGGAGCTCGTCAAAACTGCTCCTCAGAATAACATGTCTGCTTATCTGCGCCTGCCTTTGAAAGACGGCGTGTCAATAAACCACCTAAATGAAAACAAGAAACTCTCCTACGTGTTGGCTTGACCCTGTCAAATTATTGCAGGCAAGATTCTGCAGTGCTAGGCTGATGAAAAGTCTGTGGCCATCATGACTAAAGAAGCTAAGCAGTGGCTAATTTCAGCACAGTTGCTTGCAATCCTCTTTGTTGCAGAGTTGCAGACATGCACAGGGAGCTCCCTTTTCCCACGGGACTCCAAAGACCTTGGTGGAACAGCCCAACCTGCAGCGTTTTGGTCATTTAAAATAGACTGTGTTTCTGGCCACAACTGACCCAGAAAGTCCTGGATTATCTGTTGTCACGGGGCTCGTTTTGTTTCTGCGTGTTGAGGCTGACTTCTGAGTTTTCAGATGTGAAAGTCTCAGATCCAAAACATTCAGCCTGCTTCATTCCCTAGCTGAAATCCAGAAGTCTAGACATAATTCATCTCTATAACATAGGTAATTTGAGAGCAGCTAAGACAAAGTGTTGGAGAATACCATAGGGAATGATGGTGTGCCGTGGAGGTCTGTGCCAGAAGACTTAATAACTCTTTTCATTCTCTGTTTTGTACCATACTAGAGTGTCCTGGTTCTGGCCAGGTTTTTAAGACAAGCAAAAGACATAATTTCCTCAAAGCAACAACAATGCCTGGTGCAAACACCTAACCACTAAGATTAGCATCTTGCAGTACAGGAGATAAAACCAATTAGCTGAAACTGTGCAACTGTGACTCCTTGTATTTTATGAAATAAAAGGTTTCCCTTTGCTCTTATGGGAGAAAAAGGCTGGAGATAGAACCCTGGAGAAATTACATGCCAAGATATTCCAAGTTGGGTCATGTTCTGCCCTGTGGAAACAGAAATTTGGGATTGGTGTTTCTTCCCCTGCCTGAAAACTGTGCTGCAATCTCAGGTTCCCAGGAACAAGGTGAGACCCTCCTTGTAGCCCTTCTGCACAGCCACGGTGCTCCTGGCTTTGAAGAATAAGTTTGCTTTTGCTTTCCTCGAAGAGCAACGGTAAGTTCTCAGTGACACGGTTTCAGTTTCTGTGCTGGCAAGAAAACTCACTTCAGAATAAAAAAAGCTGCTGACAGCATGAGATCAGACCTCCTCAAGTCACCTGAGAGACATCCAGCCTGGTGCCTACATCCCACCACGGCCACCCTGAGTACAGCGAAATAGAGACATGGCGATACCTCTCCCACCCTCCAGCAAACTGCAGCTTGTGCCTTCCCGACACCAGAGATCACGTCTCTTCCTTTAAGTGGTGTCTGCTAGATGATTTCTTCCACGTGTCAGGATGGAGGCAGCATCACAGTGTTCCCCTCACCTCAGGCAGCCTCTCTGCTTCCCTGGCTTGGGAAGGCAGTAGGATGGAGCAGAACCACAACTGCAGACAGCAACCCAGCAGCAAGAGACCTGTCACTTATAACCTGGCACAATGGTTGCTTCTGTCTTGTTCTCTATGTCTTCCCTAGGTTCCCCTCATCTGTGACTGCAGCAATGTGCTTGCAACTGTACCTGTTTGTAGAGTTGTGCTACCCTGGCCTGAAGGAGCCAGGGGATGGCACTGATGGAATCACAGCAAAAACAAAGTACCACCCTGGGAAAACTGAAGGTCAGAGCTCCCAGCTGCAAAAACACCAAGACTGAAAATGACAACACACCTTTGTGACTCCTTCCTCTTCTTCCTGTTTCACCCAAGAAGCCCCCAGTATAGTCTGAACAGCTTCGGAGGCACTGGCTGCTCAGTGGCAAGGCAGTGGCTGAGCTGATGACAGCACCCTTGCTTCATGGCAGTTCCTGCAGGGCAGGAAAGCTCTCAGGTCATCACTGACACGAGCATTTCAGAGGCTTTTCCAGATAATGTAACGAGCCTGGCAAGAGACAGCTGATGAGTATTTGTCCATAGCAAACTACTGCAGAAAGGCAATAATACTGTAATGCTGCTGTGACAGCAAAACAACCACACTACGATATGGAACACATAAAAGCATCTGTATCGTTTAAAAATGCAAGAAGCTGAACCAAAGAAGGCTTCTTCTCGGCTTCAAGAAATTTGCTGCACTATTCCTCTGCCCCGTGCTCCCGCTCCACACATTCGCCCTTCCCGTACGCGGAATACACGAGCACCACGCTGACCTTCCCTGGGAGTGAGCCAGGCTCCCACCGCTCCTTGCACAAGTGTGTCGCTGAACCTCCTCACGCACAGGATGGTCTCGTTCTTCTGCTTGAGGTGAGACTGTCAGAGTGAGAAACCAGTCCTCAAAACGTAGGCGAGACCAGGAAAACTGGGGCGGTTCACAGCTCTAAGACCCTGTGCCAAGACACCTCGTTTGGCTCTTGTCAACGTGTTAATTCAAATGGAAGTCTCACCACAACTTTTTTTGTCCTCTGCAAAAGGAACGTGCGAGGGAGTTTGTTCGAGCAAACCTTTGTTGTCACCCTACTGCTCATGGCCTGAAATTTTACAAGGGGGCACTCGATCACAGCAGAATAAAAACCGATCACCAATGATAATAACGAGATAGGATGTAAGACACTGTGTAACAGTTGTCATCAACTTTCTCTAGAGGTCACTTCTCCAGCACATACTGCTGCATAAACAACACGGTTGCGTTTAAATTAAGCATCCTGAACAAGAGTTCAATTTAGAATTATTCAAGTAGGCATCACTTCAGCTAAGCCACTCAGCTTTAACAGCAGCACAAACACCTAACTCAACAAATGGACATTCAATGAAGGTGAAGCCTGCAATGCCAGCGAAGACCAAGACAAACCTTCATAAAGCAGCAGGGCAATAAGGGGAGAAGTGCAGAGGAAGCATGGCACTCAGCTAAGGTCACCCTGCGAGCATCTCTGCTGGTCCTGCTCCAGGTGCAGCAGCTGCGTGCAGGAATAGCCATGTCCCAATCCCATATACTTCTTGTTTTACTTCAATTTAGCACCGAGAACTCCCACTCCATGTTTCCAGTACAGCTGGTTTGGAAAAAATGCTGTCTGTAGTTCTGGTTGGAGACAAGGCTGAGAGAAGCCAGGTTTGTAGGTATCTGAGGGATTAACTGGGGGTGGATTTCTAGTCTGAATGCCAATTTTGGGTTTTGGGTTTTTTTGGTGGATCCCGCTTTTCTGGGATTTTTGCCACAAATCTACACAGGGCAAGATTAGCATAGGTAGGGACAGAAAAGCTGACGTGCCACTTCCCAATCTCTCCTTGACTGTGGGCAAACTCAGCCCAGGAAGTCAGTCTGACACAACAGATAAAAGCAGCCAAATGTAAGTGACTTTACAAAAGAAAACAAAGTTAATAATTAGTAACATTAGCATCAAACTGGAGCAACAGGGTCTACACTTGTGTCTGAGTTGTTAATTCTCTAAGTAGGTTTCCCAGAACTTGTTTCACATTTTGAGAAGGAACTGCTCTATTAAATTCAAATTAAATGCACAGTTAAGCACTTTTGGCAGCTGCAATTTAAAGCATCGCTACCACGTTAGCCCAAACACATTCACTCATTTCCATCAGCATTGCAAAATCAGGTCATTGATAAAGTCTGCTAGAACCACATCAGCAAATTAAATCACAGGGGTATGCAGAGAGACAGGGTGTGAAGGAGAAGGGAGTCCCTGAATTTCAGGAGGCACCGAAGCCAGGAAGAAACCCATGCACAGATCTGCAGTGTGGCAGGGAGAAACGCTGGCGAGCAGTGTTACTCCAAAAGCAGCTCACCCGTGGCCACGCTGAGATCCTGCAGGCTCCTTTCAGCCAACCATCCTTGCTCCCTGGCTCCAACGCTCGCTGAGGCTGCGGCCAGGCAGCTTCTACTGCCTGGGCCATGGGGTTGGGGACTGCAGCTCTGCCTCCCTCCCGGACCCAAAACTAACGAGGGCTACAGCAGTGTCCTACCTGCATTAGATCCTGTGTCCAGTCCCACTGCCATCGAGTTAATCGGACCTACCAAGTCTCCCAAGGGGCTTTGAAAGGATGTTACAGTCTGTGGGATCAGACTAAGTAACAAGACTGAGGGGAAGAGAGAGGAAAGGAAGCAAAAAGGCTTTGATAGCTTTCTCATCCCACTCCTCGGATGGGGGACTCCTATCCCATTAGCACACCGGTCTCTTCATCTCCCGCCCAGCCAATACGCCTTTCTCCAGCGCTGCCGTGCCCCGGCTGCCCGCAGCGGTTATGCCCTGCTCCGGGGAAGGTGCCCGGCGGCGGCTCTGCCCCGTCCTAACGGCTCGGGGTCGCGCACCGCCGCAGCTCCCCGCGCCTCGCCCCAGGGCGTCGCGTCCCTGAAAACTTCCGGATGAGGACGAAGTGCCGTGTGTGTGTCGTGTCCCCCCCCTCCCTCTCGGCGGCCGCAGGGACAGGTCCGCACCGGCACGGAGGGGATGGTGCCTTGCCTGGAGACGGGGGTCCGGGGCTGAAGGAGTGCGGGGGAGTAACGCGACTCAGGCGGTGCGGGGGGTCCCGCTCCCCTTCCCGGGACACACACATCTCCGCCCGGGCAGTCCCGCATCTCGCCCCGGGTACCCCGCACCCCTCCCCGGGAGGATTCCGCACCCCGCCGGGCTCCAGCGCT
>VXBZ01000891.1:281599-315614 GCA_013399135.1 Heliornis fulica
GAGCCCAGGCGCCGCTGTAGCGCTGCTGCCCCGGGGAACACCGGGGCGACCCCCCCACTCCAGCACCAGATGCTCAGCCCGTCCCCACCCGACCCGCACGGCTCTCCCGGAGCGGTCAGGCGGAGATGTGGCACGGCGCCGGGCAGGGGACTGCTTGGTCTGCCGTCCCCGGCTGCCTGCTCCTTCCCCCCTCCCCGCCTGTCCTCCTCCCCAGGTGCGGCAGGACGGGAGGGCGCAGCCTGGAGAGCACCGAGCAGGGCGGACGCCCTCATGGGTCCTGTTTCCCATTGCAGCTCACTCGCTGCACAGCCCCGCAGTTCCTCAGAACTGCATTTCTTTCCACTGGGATCTAAAACAAAACTCTCCGGTTAGTGCCAAGATCCATCCTTGTCCCACCTGGATGGCACATGCCAGCAGCATTCAGCACCGTGCGCTGACTCTGTGTGCGATGCTCGGCCTGTCACCCCATCTGTAATCACCCGCTGTCACGCGCTGACCCGCAGCGTTACCTCAAACGAGTGAGTGTGGGTCTTGGCAGTGTTCGGCGTGCTCACCAAGTTGCTGACATTGGGAGTAGATTCAGAAAAGTACTTCAGTGGTTTGCACTGCGTGTCCAGGAGAAGCAAGAGGAGGAACAGCAGGCTCTCCTGAAGGAGCTCTGCTTGCTGGTGCTGAGCATATGGGCTGGGGCCCACACTAAGCACTGCAGCTATTAACACTCACTCCGCTTCTTGTACCCTCTCATTATTATTTCTTATTTCACGTGGAATTAGAAGAAGAGAAGTCTGCAGGAGCAGATTGGAGAGATTAAATTCCAAGATGCACCAAAACGGAATAATCTGAGAAAAATCTAAGGCTCTTCTGGCAACATCAAATGGAGCAGGACTGTACCCATGGGTACTGGCAACACAGCTTACTCTGTGCTACTGGACATCCCACAGCTTATCTGGCAGGGAGTCCACAGAAATATTGCAGATATAAAAGACAACAATTTCCATCTCTACAACCAACAAACATTTTAAACCTCATACTCGGTCACAGTATAGCACAAGAACAACAGTTTTGAAAATGCTATGGCTTACGAAATCGGTCTGTATTTCTAGTACAGTGTCAAATACTCATAAATCTGATTTAAGTCAACAAGGAACTGTAGCTCCTGCAGTTGAGTCCTTCATGGCTGCGAAACTGGAGGAATACTAGACAGGTGATATTTTTCCTTAAGCAATTGTTACTGCAACCGCCATTATACAATTAAAGTTGAACACTATTGTGTTGCAAGCCCAATCTTTTCTTACAGGCACTTAGAAAAGCAAGTTCAGAAGCAGCATCTGAACCCTACTCACCTCACGTCTACATTTAGTTTGCCTTTGTGATGGAAAGCACAACGCAGCTGGGGTGGTTTCGCTTTGCGTGCCCAGGAGCAGCACGGGCAAGGAGCAGCCCTGGCTCTGCTGTAACCCAGGAGGTAACTCTTCTCCCTGGCTTCAGGGAGAGTGCTTGTGCAGACCTAGTGCTTGCTATCAGTGGCAGTCTTGCTGGTGCTGTTAATGGAGAAGATGGCCAATTCCATTGACACAATGCCTACAACCCTTACTTAAAATGTCTGTAATAAATGGGAATTGTACCCAAGTAAGGTGCTGTCACCTGCCATCGCTGACAATGGTGACATGATTTAACTTTTAAAGCCATCACTCCCACGCAAATATGCTTTCAATGTAGTTTTTTTTAAAAACTCATCAGTAGAGTGGGAACAAACACTAAAAAAAAAAAAAGGTAGGAGAGAAGGAAGAGAACAGAGGGCATCTTAAACCTGGTGAAAGTTTCCCTGCTGCAGCCCTTTGCCTTTGGCGCCAGGACAAACTGCAGCCCCAGACACTCCTGTCCGTGCATAGGGACTGTTTAACTGTTGGATTTCACTAAGCTTCCTGAGGGCACTGTCTTTCTTCTAATCCCAGTGATTAGGGTTGTCTCGAGGCATGCCAAGGGCACCAGACTGCTGAAGCGACAGTCCCCACGGCCACTGCCTGCACAAGCTGACCTCTGCCTCTCTCTGTCCTGCTGCCACCTCCTCCTTGCCTGCCTTCCTGCCTGGAGCTGCCTGCACAAGCTGAGCACCCTCAAATCCCAGGCAACCAAACCTGGTTTTGCCTAAGTTGCTCCAACTCCACCAGCAGACCTTGTTGCTTATTCAATACCTCCTGAAAAGGAGGAGACTCAGGAATCTCTCAGCCACAGGCTTCTGCTTTAAACAGATAACACATGTCTAGGTGTTATTGCTAAAAGTCCTCGGGTGCAGCAAACCTGAGAGCAAAACCAGGCCCTCAGAAGAGACAATGAAATCCTCTCCTGGGTTGTAAGAGCTGTTCCCGTTCCCAGAGTACTCCTGAATCGGGGGTGTGCCAAAAAGGTGGCTTCAGTATGCCTCCCAGTTCTCTATCCTCCTCGCAGCTCTGGGTCTCTCCCTGGCCCTTCTGCTGGCTGTGTCAGCAAGGTGTGCCACCATAACCTGCTAACCACAGAACCAGAGGGGAAGGCAGCCCCTTGCCTTGGCAGGGGTTGTTACCCCAATCCAGGCTGTGTGAAACTGGAGCCTGAAGCCCTACAACAGCTACTGTTGGCTTCAACCAGCCCTGCGTGGCTCACAGGGAGCCTGCATTCTCAGGAGCCATCAAGGACTTCTGCATGGAGCAGCAGCTCCAGGAACCTCCCAGAGGAGCAAGGACACAAGAGTACACCATTGACCTCCAAACACCACCCTTAAGCCTTCTGCATTACAGACCACAACCTATTCTAGATCCAACCTGTTTTCAAGACCAACGGGAGCCAGACAATTGTACAGACAGCTCAGAAAGGGGTCCCGGGTGAAAGGCCCTTGTTAGAAAAAACCCCTGAGGAGGAGTTGAAAGAGCCATATCCTTCCTCCCAGACAGACCAGAGACTGTTGGTGGCCATCAGGCTGGAGGTGCAGGACACTGCTGCTTCTCAGCAAGGACTTGAGAAGGTTCAGAAAGAAAATGCTGGCAGGACTGAGCAGCAGAGAGAAAAGGCTGTTAGAATCAAGTCAGTATCGTTCTGAAAACCCAAAGATGTGCCCAAATGAGGGAAGTAGAAGATCTGGCCAACTAAACATGAAAGGCAGAAGAAGCAGGGCAAAGAGTGGAGGAAAAATTTGCAAAAAGCATCAAAATGGATCATAAATTTGACTTTGGATATCCTGCAGGCTAGAAGTCTGTCTCAGAAACACTCAGAGAATCACAGAATCACAGACTGGTCTGGGTTGGGACTCCAAGGATCATTGAGACCCCTGCTACAGGCACAGCCACCAGCCTCCAGGCCTGGATGTAGACAAAGTTGCCTAGGGTCCCATCTAACCTAGCCCTGAACACCTCCAGGAATGGGGCATCCACCACCTCTCTAGGCAGCCTGTTCCAGCACCTCAACACTCTTTCCATTAAGAACTTCCCCCTGATATCCAATCTAAACCTTCTCCCTTCCAGCTTCAATCCAATCTCCCTTGTCCTACCACTCTCTATCCTTGTGCAAATCCGATTCCCCTCCTGTCCATACTCTTCCTTTAAGTACTGGAAGGCTGCAATGAGGTGCCCCTGAAGCCTTCTCCAGGCTGACCCAGCCCAGCTCCCTCAGCCTGTCCTCAAGGGGAGGTGCTCCAGCCCCCATATCACCTCGTGGCCACCTCTGAATTCTCTCTAAGGAGATCAGGTCATAGCAGAAAGCCTAAATTCTTTGCTTGCCCTTGGAGAAAGTAGAGAGGAAAGCCAGAGCCTCTCTTAGAGGGGTGCACGAGGGGGTCTGCGTGTCGGTAGAAGATGCCGTGGAACATGCAGACAAAGGACAAGAGTGGGTGGAGTTCAGCAAAAGGAACTCAGGATGAAACAATTAAACTGATTTTCAACAGTGGTGCATAATCTCACTTATAATCTTCTTGATTACCCAAGGTCTGGGTGACAAAGGAATTGTGACATCATCTTCTTGTACTGCTATTACGTACCGAGCAGTGCCACAGTATAGCAATGACAGCAACACGCAGCTCTGTCTGTCCCGTCACTCTGAAAACGTTAAGCCGATTTGAAGAGGGAACATTTTTGTTCCCTCTGTCACAGAAATGAATAAACACAGCGCGACAGGCCGAGTGGCATCCACACACGTCCTGTTTTGCCAGCAGCTTGGAAAACAAACATTCTGAGAACAACCATTTATGCCTTCAGTACAAGATAAAACGATGCTGCTGCGTACACTGGCACGCAAGCCGTCTCCTCCGGCATTGTTCAGAGCTAATCAGCAGGGCTGCAGTTAAGCAGGCATGGCCTTAGCATTCATGTTTGGTTTGGGATTTGGTGCCTGTGGTAATCTGGCACATGTCACACTTCCTTCTCCAGCTTAATTTCTTAGCATCATAATGAAAAGCAAATAGTGATAATTCTATTTCTCCATTTTAAAGTGTTTGTGCTGATTATAGGAATAAGGAAACAAAATAAGTGGTAAAAACATGCAAATCCCTACAGTGACACATGCACTCTGCATTGCACCCTGGGGCTCGGCAGCCCTGGGCCCTGCTAGAAACGAGCGTGCTGCAAAGCAGTCCTGGGCTCGCTGAGCTTTTGCAATTCCTGTTTAAGCCCGAATGCCAGCTTTTGAGCTTGTAAAGATGATTTTAAGAGACATGGTTTTGGAATTGATACACATAAAGGTATGGGAAATAAATAATAAGCCAAGTCCCATGTTGATTGTGCCTGTTGGGAGCTGATGGCTGTTAGCTGAGAAAGAGATAAACTGCAAAGTGGTTCTTCTGAAGAAGAACAGGATGGATTTCAGGTTTCCCCATCCCCTGGAAGATGGACATTTCAAAGTAGAAAACTGCATTCCCCCAGATTTTGCAGCTGAGTTAAATCTACATTAGGTGTCCCTGATGTGAACACCCCAAAATACGGGACATTCAGATATATGAGGGTGCTGTCCAGACTGAGACTTGCTCTGACAAATAAGGTGTTTTTTTTTTAATTTTGGAGGTTTGAGTTTTGGTTTTGTTTGTTTGTTTTTTTTTTTAACCCTTATAGTTAAGACCTGAATCTGAAAACAGTTCCAAAAATCAGGACCCACTGGCAAAGAAAAGATGCCGTGTAGCATTAAGTGGAGGGATTGTATGGCAGAATACAAATGTGAGTAAGCAGGAGGATTTTCCTCTCTGTTTACATCCTAGAGCTCTTGGAAAGCAGATCTGCTGGGAAAATCAGAGTGCCACTGATTTTAGACGGAAGCATCTTTCTGCAGAGCCACGTCTCCTGGCATTAGCAATAAGTAGCTGACTCCACCCTGTAAGGGAGTGATTCGTTTCCGGGGGATGGTGACCCCTTCCCTCTTAGTGGACTTCCAAAAAAGAGGCAGAAGAGTGAGCGATGGCCGTGCTCAATGGCACCTTGGAATCGATATTCAGACTTCAGCTTGGGTTTCTGCACTTCCATCATCAGGGCACTTCTTCCTTGAAGCTGCAAATCGAGCCTCAGGGCTGAGATAACAGGAGCTTATGGTGGAGAAGTTACAGGACACGATAGGTGAGGCTGACAGGATATTGAGTCTGATGTTGCAGACAGGACTTATATAGGTTCGTAATGTTATCGGCGGTAGTGAGATGGCCTGTTTTAAAGCGTATAAAGAGGAGAATGCTGAAAGGTTCACAAATAAACTCGAGGTTCAAGTGATAATTTTTAAATTATCCCTAAGAAGATGGACAAAGTCCATTCCTATTACACATCAGGGCAAAATATACTGAAGCCAGCTGGGGCTTGGGTTCCAACTGCAGTTGAGTTGGAGCCTGTACATCGTACCCTCGCGTGACATTTTTCTGCTAAGACAGGCTGAAAAATGCTGGGTTTTTTTTTCAGCTGAGCAAAGCCCTGAAATGTAAATACTGAATGTACTTGACTTTTCTTAAACTGAAAATAAACACACACATCTCTGACCTGATTTTTTCTCTTGAAAACAAAAGACACAATGTACTCCCAAAAGTTGAAATTTATACCAGCAAGAACAAGCACAGCGCTCATCGCCTTCACAGAGGCTCGTTAAAGGAGTTATTCCCCCCCACAGGAGTCGTCAATCTTATTTTACGGACAAGGAAAGTAATTATTAGGATATTTATGCTAATTTTATTTTCCCACCACCAACTAACCCCTGGAGTTACAGTCATCCAGAACACATTGTGTGATCTGGCAGCGCTCCAGACCCCACTGACTTCCCTCCAGTAATTAGTACCTTTTGCTTCATTGTCTGCACTCCGTCCTGGTACCCAGAGTAGCCATGAAACCTCAGGTGCTGATTTCTAATGAGTACAGCAATGACCAAAATACATTCCTGGCAGGAGATATGCAGGGAGACATCAGCATCTTGTGAAAGTACAAGCTATACGTTTGCTGGTGGCTGGAGTAAGTCAAGGGGATCCACGTACTCTGTTTATTACCCTGTATAAAATACAGCTACACTTTATGTGGGCAGTTTTCTGTAATACCCACTTGTCAGAGCCCGCACTGTAACAGCATGAATGGAAGAACTACAGCTTAAAGGCTTGGCCTGAAGTGACAACCTGTGCTCTTACTGATGTGCACTGTTGCTAGCATGGCCTGCATGTTGAATTAGATTAACAAGGGCTGTTAAGTGAGATGGTCTCAAGTCCAATTTAGGCACGAAATAGCTCACCTCTAATAAAAATGACAAGAAGAGGAGCGGCATTTTTGACCCAGGTCTCTCAAGACTTCAGTTTACAGAAAATACCTCATTCTGTAAGTCATGTTCATGTGTTGCTTGAGCTTATGGAGAAGTTCTGGGCTTTGGATATGGTCCTCCAACACCTCCACTCTCGGACAGATGTGTGGAGGCACTGTCAGGAGATCTAACCTGTTTGCCAGGGCAAAACTCCACTCACTCCCTCTTTAGCAGCACTACAAGATCCCCTATGTTGTCAGCCAGCTTCTTTACCCTCTGATCTCAGCTGACGAAACCAATCCCTGCCACCATAAATTCCAATGGTAACGTGCCAATACCAGAGCAGCATGAAGAATGGATCTGCAAAGGATATCACAGATGTGAATGAAATATTAAAAGCTGAAAAAGGTCTCTGGAAAAACTTGCCCATAGCTTCCAGGAATTTGTTCTCAGGTGTCAAGAGAAGCAGCATTGGAACACTCATCTTTATCCGGTGTGGTCTTCTCAACTGCAGTCCCATGGCAGACACCCACAGGATCTCAGATGCTTCCAACCAAAACACTGGGAGGATCTCTATCCTATCACATGAGAGAGAAAAGAATGAATAGAATTAGATGATGTGTAAAAAGAAAGTAAAGAAAATAAAATAAAACGAAAACTGAACTTGTTTGCCGAACAATTTTCCCACAAAAGGCAAGCAGGCCGTCCTGGTACACTGACCAACTAATTCCTGCTGGGCATCTCAAGGTTCTGAAATAGTTAATAACTAAATAAATAGTTAATAGGAGGATCCCAGTCCCTTGGCCACAAAGAGAGAGAAAAGGAAGAGCCAAGGTGTGAAATTTGCCTTGCCATTTCATTTCCAATGCTGTAGTTCAGGCCAACTCTGACACAGAGGTCAGCACCTGCCAGAGCACAGGTGGCCCCAGTGTGCAGAATGCACCTACTGCTGCTGGTGAGGGCTTCCCCAGGCAGCACAGCATTGTGAACCTGTCTGTGGATGTGGCACTTGAAGTTGCACAGAAGTTTTCCCAGTGAAAATTGTCATTCAGAGCATGCCATCAACAGTCATTGCAGCTTAGCTGGCAAAAAGGAATCTTATTAGGGAGTAGTAATGAGACCAGCTCTAGTAACTGTTGTGAGGGGGAAAAAGAGGGGGAGAGAAATGCACCCATGTATGATTTGTGATCTTTAATGGAAATGACTTACATCAGTTTACATTAATTATAATTTGCTTTTGCTCTATGACATGTTAAAATTGTGAGAGCCTTCCAAGCACAGTCAGCTCTCCAGTTATTAGAGCACATCATTTTTTGCTTGTCTGTTGTGCTTTGGTATATAAAACCCAGCACTAAGTGAAACAGCAATGCAAATGTGTCACATCTTTGCAGACTGCATTCACCACCAAGTGGTGAGTATGTCCTAAAAAGACCATGAACTGGACACATTTCAGGCTACCCAGTCAAAATGATGAAACTTCCACTTCAAAGCTACAGTTGAAGTAGCACATTCATCTTTTTTTCATTCTGCAGACACATGAATGACAAAGTTGAAGTCGTATGTGCTGAGATCCTGCACTCAGGGCAATGCCACAGTTCCCACCATAGTGAGCTTCTCATCACCGAGTACTTAATGTCATTAGACCGAGCCACTAAGGCAACAGAGTATGTGGAAACACTGTATGTATTCCTGTTTTCCTACAAATGTGTCATTTGGATTCATGTGGGTGAACCATAAATTATGAGTTGCCTAAATCATGAATCTAGCAAGCAATTAGCTGGGAAAAACAACATAAATAATCAAGCTTGCTGGAGTTCAGGAACCTGACTCCCAGCTAGCAGAAAATGAGATCTCAAATCCAAAAAATACTGTCTAAAATTGCTGATGCCAAGATCACAAAACTTTGATAATCTGAACCCCACTTAATTATTTCTGAATCAGTTTTCTAAGTTGTGTTGTACTGTGGGATGTGTTCTGCTAAAAAGCACCCCTATATGTGGTGATCTGTGTAGGAGTTAGCTCGCCATGGTGTCCCACCATAACACCACGAGTACTGCAGTGGAACATTACATGATCATCACAGCTGGAGGGGAAATACTGTTCTAGCTGTTGGACATGGGAAAAATCCACATGTATTCTTTAGCCAATGAAAGAGACAGTACCTAAAGCTGCCATATGTTCTCTCCTCAGGTGTTGGCCCAACAGAAGCTGGAAAGCAAGAAACTACCAAATGGTACACTGTTGTCATCTTTGAACGAATTCTGATCACTGTTTGAGATCCTTACCTCCTAAAATACCTTATCTTTAAAATAACAGCATAAAAGGGAATAAACACACGTTGAAAATAGTTGTAAGAAGTATTTTACTTGTTGCTGCCATTGAACTTAGAAAGTTAAAGCTGAAGGTATCATTTCCTACAAATCCAAAATTACTTGGCCAGAATTCTTGACTCAATGGATTTTAATGATGTCTCATTCCCTTAAATTAGCCTTCCAATGTAAGGAAATAAAGGACATAAATCTGCAAAGTAATGAAAGTAAAATGTAACCTAAAAATAGAAAGGGTACACTTGATCAAATAAAAAATTCAGGGGAGGGAGCACATCACCAAACAAGAAAGTCCACTGAGGATTTCCAAAGTATCTCTCCTCCCTGTATTGAAAAAGTGATGGAAGAAACCTTTATTCACTTATCCCTTGGGCAAATACTTCCTTCTCATTATCACTGATTTCTCTGAAAGATCTTTTTCAGCTGCAACGGGAATAAACTTGAGCCCCCTCAGTGTCTGCAGTCCCTAACAGTGGTGGGTTGTGCAGAGCCATCGCCACGGCCGGCAGGTCGGAGCAGGCAGCACCGGGTAGTACAGTCCCCACGGCACCTGAGAAAAAATGGGCCCTGACCCGTGCAAACCAGAGCTGGGAGAGGTCTGCCCTCAGATAATCATAATAAAAATAAGGCTGATTCTGACAGTATTCCTAAGGAAACACAATGTCCCGGGAGGTTCTTATATTCTTAGGTGCTTTTGTCACCCATTGCTGCCACCACACAACCTCAATGCCCGGGAGGATTGCACAAACAATCAATGGATGGAAATGATATCTGGAAATACCGATATTGTATCGGCTGGTGGAGCGTTTAACCTCCAGGATGATATGGCTTCTCCTCCGTATGTAAACACGTGAGTACTAAACACAAGGAGGAGACTGACTTTGCAAACACTTCAACACAGCCAGGCTGCCTCCAGCCAGTCTGTCTCTGACGATACTGCTGGCCCTAGGAGCTTCTGCAGCAGTTTTAACCTTGGTACTCAATATTTGCCATAAAATTTAGTGCAGTAAAAATGCCCAAATGACAAACCTTAGGGTTCTCCTTGTAGACAGAAACAGAAAGCTCACTGCACCAGAGCCTCATACTGGGCTAGAGCTCACGTTGCTTCCACGACAGCAGCGTCCGAGTCCTTTCCAGCAAAGAGTCTGGGCTGGGAAGTTCAGTCCCAAACCTAAGCAGACAGTTTCTGTTTTTGTAATATTACCTTTTGTATCAGTCTCACTCCAATATACTTGAAATTCCAAAATTATAGTGAGTAAATGTCAATTTTCTGCAAAGCTGGATGCACACACATGGGCATGAATACTTATGTTGCTCATGAACCTTACACCTAGATTAAGTCTGTAGCAGCAGCAGTTTGTGCTTGATGGGTTTTTTAATAGCATGAAAGCAAATTCTCTCACGCTTTGGCATGGGTGTTCTGCAAGATGCTGTTCTATACCTATAAGAAACAATAAACTGGAGACAACTAAGAAGATTATTTCATATTCCATTTTAAAACAAAGTAGAACATAAACTGAGTATTTTCCTCAGAAGAGATCTTTGATTTTATCTGACCCACTACAGTAAAACAAAGGGGAAGGATGTTAAAGCGAGTTCTGCGGGGGCTTTTCACATCTGGCAGAGCTTTTGCAGAGCCCTGGGAATGGTTGGGCAGCACATCTGGAAGGTGAAAGAACAAATCAGTGCATTTAGAATTATTTTTCTTGCTCATGGGAGGGAAGAGCACTGTGGGTGTTCTGCACACGCCAATGCAGCTCCCCAGTTCTTGTTTACTGTATTTAGTTGAAAAACTTAATTAAAAAAAAAAAAAAGGATTTAAGGAAGCTCCATATGATGTTGCCCTAAAGTGCTTCTGCAGAGAATTCACTGAGGGCAATATGCCGGAGCGCTGCATTCTGCGCAGATAGAGATCCAGTCCTTCAGGAAACGTGTCCTGCCAAGTCCCAGAATGCAACAGCAGAAGTTTCTCATGGTCACAAAATGTCTTCTAGGTTTGGTGTATCAGAATCAAACATTCACATGCATGATAGCAATGAGTTATGCAGCACAGTGGGGGACAGAAGAGACTGAGGTCTAGCTACATACAGGTCCTTCTGCTTTTTAATCCTTATTTGAATCACTAAGAAGGGAAACTTACCTCCCTGTAGTTTTGTTCTCTGAAGATGACTCTGGTATGTCTGTTCCCTTGAATTCATGGGAAAGAGACTCTCGCTCTTGGGAGAAGATAAGAAATAAAAGATAAATAGCCAAACTGTAGCTGGTTGCAGTTCCTGGTGCTGGCAGTGTGGCTCTGCAGTGACAAACCAAACATACCAGAAAAAGGGTTGCAAAGTCAGGAGCGGGTCTTCTGCCCAGGTCACTACACGTAAACTTTGCCAGCTTCTTTGCTCCCATCAAGAAATTCAGATAAATTCTACCAAGGCAACTTGCTGGACTGATCCCACTCCTCCCACAGCGTGATACCTTGATTCTGTATTTTGCATAATTGTATTATTATTCTAAAAATCAGACAACTTACACAGTCGATAATGACATTTCCATCCTGCCATTTCAGCCACTCATCAGCAAAACAAAACAACGATCCTGATGTGGCACTGCCTTAAAAGTCAGCCTTGTTTCAATTCTGCCAATGGATCCAAAAACATGCTATGGAGGTGCTTGTGTGCTCCAGCAGATCCTGAGGAAACAACAGAAGAAATTGCTGATGATGATGGTCGTGGGCATTTGGCTGCCTCCCAAAGAGAACAACATCTCCAAGAGCATCGAGACGCACTCAGATACTTCCAGCTAAATGGGATGAAGACACTAATGACAAAGTTTCTTACTAAACATGTTATGTGCTTAGTATTCATCTCTGCTCTTCTACTAAAAGTGACAGTTATCTGAGAACTGATCCATAGTTGCAGGTCAAAAGCCTCAACTGGCAGTAGATTAAACTGGAGGTAGAAAGAAGGAGTAAATGAGGGCATTTTTACAGTGTCTTACAAAATCACTCCTGTTTCTTACAGGTCAATATGTCACCAGTCCAGGAACTGGTACCTCTGAAGTATGGTGGATCAATTATTTAAATTTCACACGGTGTTTCTTCAGGAGCTCGGTATAGTGGACCAGCGATGCAGCCTTTCTTTACGCCTACCGAACCGCTGGGTGTTCTGAATAGCCATCGTAATCTGTGGCTTTTACTCTGAGCATCTTACCAGTGAGAGTTTAGATATTAGCAATCTTATCAGAAGGTAACAGAACAGCTAAGAAAGCCTCGGTGTGCCTGATCCCTCAGTTCAAGAGGAGATATTCTATCTGACAAGGGTTTGATCCTGTCCCTATTTAGCAAGTATCACATTATAGAGCAGTAATGATTTCTCCCTTGCTCTCTATAAAGTGGGAAGTGAAGTTACCATCATTTTCTCTTAACAATGTGAACGACTGAGCAGTCATTTCCAAATCACTGCAATAAAACACAATTGGCAGACAGGATGAGGATGGGAACTAAAACCTGGCTGCATAGCAGGCAGAACGAGCACGGTGCACTGTCAGGGCAAGGCACGGGGCTTGGTCGTGTGTTTTCCTTGGAATAACTGCAGGTACCTGCCTTCTAAGGAGATCTGGGGTAGTTGAGGGGCCAGGCAACCTCTGCAGAGCCAAATGAGAGCTGACACTGCTCCGCACGAAAGGACTGAGAAGGGGGAGTGTGATTTCACCCCTTCTTCACACACCAAACAGCTCCTTCTCCCTGCTTCAGTTACACTATAAATAAAAGTGTCCTGTCATCATCTCCTCTAACCCACGCGCTCCCCTCTCCTTAAGAATGGCTTTGGGTTGCCTGTATCCCCCATGGAAGAGCGAGAACCCTGGAGAACATCACAGGGACCTTGTGCAGGAGACCATCAGGTGGCAGGTTGGAGCTCTCCCTCCTCATGCCAAACATCCCTGTGACAGAGGCTTGGAAGCTGGGTGCCTTCCTTGGGCCCTGGATGATTGACCTGTAACAGGAGGAGTTACAAAGTCCACTCTTCCATTAATAGGTTGAATATTGGAGAAGTGCTCAGGGGCAGTTTATCTTATCAGCTTCTCTAACAGAGCCTGCGATGCGCGTTGCTTTCAGGTACAGGCGCAGCCGGTGCCAAACACAAGCGATAAGGCAACACTGGAGCAAATAAATCATTCAGCTATGGACCAGCCTGCATGCATCTCAAACCAAGCTTTATCAGGGTGGGGGTGGGGGCTGTCTTTTAAAAAAAGAACCCTCTCTTTTTTTTTTTCTCCTTAAAATTAAAAAAGAAGCAGTGTTTGTATGCCACATGCCTTCCAGGCACAGGCTCCTCATCCCCACAGTGTGCGAGGCCATGGGACCCTAACTCCTGGCTACTGATGCGCATTATTGTCCCACAGGTCGTCTTGGAGGTTGTTGGCTTTCACATTTGTGTTTTTAAAACCAGAATATAGAACAGGGCTCCAAAAAGAGCAGAACCACCTCACAATGTATTCTGTGACCCTTTTCCATTTTGCAAATCCCCATCCTCCTTGCACTTGGAGCTGACAAGGGAGTTCAGGTATGGAACCAGCACCTTTCAGGTTCCCTTCCCTCCTGACAGATACTGAACAATTTAACTCCCATTTTTGTCTTGATGGCTGTGTCTGCTCAGCACAGGGTTGATTTATATCAGACATCAGTGCATGTGCTCAGGAGCTGCTGATCTTTCAGCAACGCTTCAGCATATCAGCTCTATCTGCTGGTCTGTGTTTGTGCATATATTTTTAATATAATGTATATGCGTAATATTTAGCAATATTCTGTATATTAAAATATAATATTTTATGCACAAACACAGGGAGTACCAGATACTCACACATATATGTATATATTTTCATGTACATATATGTATGTGTGTATATATATTTTATATACACACATGTATATATATGCATGTATATAATTATATACATATTATATATCTACAACACGTGTACACACACACATATGCACCTTTTTCCCACCCCTTGTGTCAGGGCAACATGTTGGGCACAGGCTGAAAGAATTATTTCAGTAAATGTGGTCAAATGGGTGGCCAGGATGTCAATAACTCACTCCAAATTTTTCACAAAGTCAGAGATCTTTTGGGACAATGTCTGATATGCATCTGGTGGGTTCCACAAGAGCACTCAACGGTTGGCATATAGTCTAAATACTGTTTTTATGTTTCACCTCAACACTTAGATTTCCAGTAAAGAGCATGCTATGCTATAGATGGTTCCCCATGACAGAGAACAGAGCAGCTCCCAAACTCCACTGAAGTCAAAACAAGCACATATCCTAGAATCATTGAACAGAACCACAGGCTGTGGTAGGTTGGCAGAGACCTTAAAGGCCCATCTAGTCCAACCCCCTGCAGTAAGCAGGGACACCTTTCACTAGAGCAGGTTCCTCAGAGCCCCATCAAGCCTGACCTTGAATGTCTCCAGAGATGAGGCCTCCACCACCTCTCTGGGCAACCTGTGCCAGTGTCTCACCACCCTCAGGTGAAGAACTTCTTCCCAAAGTCTCATCTAAACCTCCTCTGCTCTAGTTTAAACTATTGCCCCTCAGTCCTATTGCTCCATGCCCTTACAAACAAAATAGTCCCTGCCCAGCTTTCCTGTAGGTCCCCTCAGGTACTGGGAGGGTCTCTGAGGTCTTCCTGGAGCCTTCTGTTCTCCAGGCTGAACAAGCCCAACTCTCTTAGTATGTGTTCATAGGAGAGGTGCTCTAGGATGCAGCTCTAGGGTTTATTTTCAAGCAAACATTTGTTGATCACAGATTTTCTTTTCCTTAGTTTTTAGTCTTAAACTAATTGGGCTGCTGCTGTAAATCAGTGCCTCACAACTGTCATAGGCTGAACCCAAAGCACCTGTAGCACAGATCAAATGAATCAGGGTAATGGCTTGGGATATGGGAACAGACAGGTCTGACTTTTCATCATTCTAAAAATCTTCCTTCTCTCGTGAAGGGTGAGACTTTTAGCTTAGCTCTACAAAGGTACTGGAATGCCTTATTGTTATTTAAGCATCTAATACTTATTACACAGGACATACATAGGTAAACACCTCCAGAAATTTGAGATTGAGTATTTGAGCCTTACACCCCACCACTTATCAAAAAGGGGTGTCCATACTGCTGAAAAGTATAGTTAATTTTTTTAAGCTTAAATTTTCTGGAAAAATTGAATCCTGCAGAGTAAATCCAGAGCTTCACTAGTTAGAAAGGAACAAAGAAAAGCAAAGGTTTCTCCAAACACCTTCTCCTGTCCAGGTCCCTTTTCCCCCAGACTCTGGCCCTGGGTGTCACAGCCACCCCAGAAAGAGGGTATCTCATGGAGGAGTTTACTTCTGTAGCACTCGGAAAACGAAGACAAACCCATCAGAGGCACGGAGTCAGTGCACAGAAGGTAAAGCACGCTGAGTTCCCACGTGCCCCCCTCTTACAGTGAGCCATACTCACGAATCACAATCCTCCTTGCAGGGGGATTACCGTGGATTAACGACTGACAGCCTTCAAAACACAACTGCAGTGGGGGGGGTTGTTGCCATCACATCACTATTCCCAGTCTGTTCCTGCCATGCCAGGCTCAGAAGCATTGAATATTTTTATTGATAGCAAGATATGAAAATCCACGTGGCTATGGTCTGCTAATGGAACAAAGAAAGAGGAAGGCAGGTAATATAATAGGCACACGTATAGGCATGTATATAATAAGCACAGAGAAATCCATGTCACTTGGAAAGTGGGATGCAGGCAAACAACATGGATTTTAACCCATCAGAAATGTGGAGTGTCAGCTCTGTGACTGCAGAGCATCGCAGGACGGGGACCTGGGGAAGCCATGGCTGAAGGCAGCTGGGCTGTCCGACCTCGTGTTCCCAGCATGCGTGGGGCCAGAGTGATGAATGCTGCCCACAACCGGAGGGACAGAAATGCTGAGAAGCATCTGAGAAAAAAACCCAAATTCTTTCTGTAAGTGTCACAAGTTTGCCAACTTCTGAAGTACCGTGCCTCGCGCTGGCACCAACGCGAGGGCCGGGTTTGGAAAGGACTCAGGGAAGTGCCGCGGGAATACCAGGGAAAATCTGAGATCTCAGAGATTCGCACTCATCCTTGGCAATGGGGACAATCGAGAGAGAATGGCCCAAATGTGGCTGTGAATTTGCAGCCCCTGGCACTCTCTATGGCAGGAGTGGATGTTTTCCTAACAGCAGTTAACTAAGGGAAGGTGAGTGATGTTAGTCTCTAATATTCCCAACCTTACAAATCATCAAGACTTCTGCCTTTCCCAATGTAAAACACTCTGTATAAAGGACACTGTGATGACGGTGTCCGTGACAAAAGAGCTGGAGACTTACTGTTTTAGATGTAGTCCAGGGAAGCCCTTTCACAAACGGTCACTCAGGTGTTGCTGTTTTACTGCTGAAGTAATTGCTTCTCTCTCCTGTGCAGCATTTTATTGGGAATGTTGATCCTGCCCTGCGATAACCGGGATGGGGTGCTCACACACTGATGGGATGTTCATAGTTGTCTGCCACTGTGGTCCTGAAGTGCTGTGACACAGGACACTTGTTCCTTGACAGGTTGTCTTATTTGCTGTTTGCTTTCCTAAATTCCAGTTTCCATGAGTTTGAGTACCAGTTTCAAAGCATTACTGTCAGTTTTCCTAAGTGTTTGCTATTAAAGTGGAAAACAGTTTTTTGTGTTGCCTCAACTAACAAGTGAGGACACTGTGAACCCTTAAGAGTGAGGTGACAATATTATTTTCCATAAATGCAGGAGCCCTCTAAATGATGCTATATATCTAAAGCAAAAGCAGATAACCCCAAGCAACCTCAGTCTTCCACTGCAGTTCAGTTGCAGAGTGCTTTTAAAATGTTACGGTATAGGAAAGCTGTCATCTTGTCATCCTGAGGGCCATGGTCCATCGCTGTATAAACCATCCTGACAGTGGCTGACAAGAGATATCAATTCTTTTATCATTATTTTTGTATTTTTAAAATACAAAATTTTCTATCTGGTCTCCTGGACCAATACTTAAAATTTTGTATCCACCTAAGTTTCTACAAATAATAATTTGATGGATTTAAGGAAAAAAAGAAGCAGCTATATTTTATGACCGTACCAAATTGCCTCCATGTGCTGATGGCTCCACTTTGCTCCCATAAAGCTTGTTCTTGGCCTGGGTCAGTAGAGGACTCCAAGGGTCACTGTATCTGCTCATACCTCTGGAAAACACTTTAGAGCATTGTGCTTTGGAAAATTCACCGGAGCCATGGCATTTACTACCCAAGTCAATGTTTTGGCTAACACGGGCCAAGCTCTGCTGGCCCTGGCACTTGCCATTATTAGATTCTGGTTTATCTACCTAAAACTTTTCCAAAACTAGCATCTGGCTGAAGTTTTTCTTCCAGGTGAAAAGCAGCTTTAACTTTCTCAGAAGTTCTTAACCAAAGTACTGTTTCAATGTTAGGATACAGAAACCAGATTTGGTTTTACCTCCTCTTTTTTATGTAAAAATAATAAATTTTTTAAATTTTTTTGGGGAGGTTTCTAAATGAGGCAAAGGTGATGCATCAGCAACTTACTCCAATATCAAGTGAGTTGCTCTGATTTCAAAGAAATGCTGTTCCTTTAGTGGAATCCTCTTCATCTCTGGACAAGTCTGTCCCAAACCATGTATCTGAGCTAACATTTGTGTAACAGAGCTGGCAGACACGCAGCTGCCCAGCCCCTAGGTCAAACGAGTCCCAGGGATTTGATCTACATAACCCTGCAGAGGATTGAACCCATGTGATACCAGCTCTTGCTTTAGAAACTTTCACAAGATGCACATTGGATTTGCTTTATCCCTTCAAAACAGCAACAGGAAGTAATCTGTAAGAAACAGTGTAAAGCTTGAGCGTACTGCGCCTGAGTGATGACTCCATTACAGACTTACGGTAATGCGTTATTATCCTAAGCCCAGCGCTTCCTTTGGAAACCAGGGATGGGCTAATATGGCACCAGAATGATTTGATACCAAAATGATTTCTCAGGGGAAAAAAAAAAAAGGCGGATGTTGGATAATACTGTAGTGTCTGTTTGTCTCCATGTTAATGGAAATTGGGGAAAATTCACTGAAAAGGGAGAAAATTCACTAAAGAGCCATTTGCAGGCAAAGATCAATAGAAATCTGGTGAGGCCTGGTCTCCAACTGACTCTGTGAGGAGTGGGCATCCCCCTTTGTGAGGGGCAGCTGCAGCTGCTGGCAGTGACCCACCATGCTGAGTGAGATGGGAGGAGGGGGGATGCTGGCTCCCACCCACCTTCTCCCATTTGGAGAGGAAGACACAACTCCAGTTACCCCATGCCTCCACCCAAGGAAAACCCTGCGAGCTTGGCCAAGCCCTAGGTATGTTCTCTTTCCAATGACTACTCCAAATTTGAGACAAAACTCATCTCAGAGAGGGCAGAGAACAATTAATTCACACAGCTGGCCTTTTCCATTGCTGCAACTCTGCACTCAGTTGGCACTACAAGCAGGATGCGGCCCTGCTTAAGCTTAGCAGGCTACAGTCCCAAGAGCTCTACTTCCAGGGTCCCAGTCGGCAGCTGAATTACATCCTCCTGCAGGCAACAACATCCCGAGCACACTGCTATTGCAAGCAGGTGACAGAGCCTGAAGCTGCCTCAGTTTCTCATTCCGAGAATCCTCAAACTTAGCTGAAGAGAAGTAATGACTTTTCCTGTCCCAGGTGCCAACCTGAACTGGAATACTTCTTTCCTTGGTGACATCTCGTGCCACTACCATTGGAGCTCTCTAATTCATATTCCCCAGGGACAGCGAGGCAGCTCTCAAGCCGTTGCCAACAAAGGTCTATGGGCAGATCATCAGCTAATTTGACAGATGTAGCTGTAACCGAATCCATCTATTTGCACCAGCCACCTCTTTACGTGGCGTATTCAGATATAACTGCGCAGATGCTCTGCGACACCCTCGGCCTCTTCACTTACCAGAGGGCAGCACTCGAAGGCTGTGCAAGCACAAGGCTAACCTCACCTGGGGGACAGCCCAAAGCTCAGGGTGGTTATTATTTCTCCTTCTAGCTTGTTAAGGGCCTGAAGTAACACCAAGCAGCAAAGCACCAACACATCACCATTGATTAAGATACTCAGAATGGCACCAGAAGCTGAAGAGGAAACATACTCTCTGCCCAGACACAAGCAGTGTCAAGCCCACCTAATTCACTGGTTAATGAGCACCTCCTGAAACAAAGCCAGTTTTGTTTCAACCCCTTGATTTCTGATCCTCATTTAAAAAAAAAAAAAAGAAAAAAGGTGACAGAAATCAGTTTAATTAAATGCAGGAGGGGGTATGATGGGTACCTGCAGAAGAAATGGTGACTCCTGGATAAGCAGCACATCATGGAGAGCCTCACCCCTGCTGCAGAAAGATCTGTGGCAGTCACAGCCGAGCGGTTTACCCCGGGGAACAGCCGTGGTTTGGGATCCTGCAGCACCCGAGAGCTCAGAGCTCCACGGCTCCATTTCGTTCTGCAGTAAACACACTCAGAGAAGGTATTTTGTGACTCTGAGGCACCAAGGGCCCGATGCCCTTGACCTGACAGCCAGTATCACAAAAAACTGATGTATTTCACTTCACAGTTGCAACCAGCAAAGAGGAAATGGTTTGTTGGTGCAGACAGACCGTGTGCCTCGCACCCTGAGAAGGTTTTGGTATCGCTTCTGGAATGTGCTGGATGCCAGGACAGCCCAGGATATGCCTATTGCAGATTTCACACTTTATCTGACTTCAATCTCCTGTTGAAATTTCTCTTCTGGTGCCACAATTACAGGTTTTTTCTCTAGTCCTCGTCACAGCCCCATGTAAAATTCTCTACGCAGAGAGCTGGAAAGGGACTATGAGCAGCTTAAATCTTATTTATGGATTAATCTGAAGGCATAAGTAGGATTTATGTGATGCTTAATCTCTGTGCTAGCGCCCCACACAGAAGCAGACTGTACTCAGAAGAAGAGATTTTAGGACAAAGGAAAGTTCTAAGCTTACAGCTTTCATGACAAACACCAGCAGAGACTCCTATTTCGTCAGCTTCGGAAGCTCCTGTTTCCTTCCAATGGCTGAAAATGAGGAAAGGGAAAGACACTAAGGCCCTGACCCTACACCTTTTGACCTGCACAAAATGAGTTCTTTCTGAAAAGATGCAACTACCCTCACCTGCTAAAAAAAACACCAAAAACCAAACCAACAGAAGAGCTGACAAAGGAGTAGATTGTATGAAAGGGTAATGAGAAATGTACCGCCTGTGCTTCATAGCCTGACTCATGCTGAAATGAGATTTATTTGGCGATACAGCTCGACTTCAATGGTGTGGCTTTGAGAAGAGATAAGAAGAGGCATTAATAACAATGGCAAAGATAAGAACATAAGGGAATCAAAACCTAACAGCTTGCCACAGGGTTCTAAATATTTAGTATTTATTTTCATAATGAACACAGCAGTTAAGTGCAAATTTACCCCAAAGAAAAGAATTGCTCTAATCCTCTCATTTCAAATGCAGATGTCTACACAGACCCAACAATAAAACACAAAAATTACAAGTAAAAATTACAAAGTAAAAAAATGTGTAAGAGCTCTGTAGTCCAGAACTTGTGTTTACACAAGTGAAGAAAACCTAAGCAGTGTTGTTCCTTTCATACCCGAAGAATCGGGTTCACAGGGTTTGAGCCAAGTGCACACACAGACCAGGGGCAACCACTGGTGGGAAAGCCACTTCCACACCTCCACAGAGAAGTTGCAGAGATATCTCAATCTCTGGAGACATTCAAAACCCACCTGGACACTGCCCTGTGCAGCCTGCTCGAGGTGGTCCTGCCCTGTCAGGGGTTGGACTGGATGATCTCCAGAAGTGCCTGCCAGGCCCTGCCGTTCTGTAACACCGTCATACTCCTGCAAACACCCCATCTTGTTTTGAGGGGAGATCAGAGGGAAAGGGGCAATGGGATGTCTCCTGGTGGGGCTGCCAGATGTGCACTGGAGACAGACCCTCTCTGAGTTTTTGTTTCTGTATTTTTGTTGGAACTGGTAATAAATTCAGACTTTGCAGGATTACTTGGTCTGCTCTTACCTCTACTGTGAACTTTCCAGAATTGCAGGCAAGCAACTGAGTGCACGGCTGGCTCGGTGCTTCTCTCCAGGCTCCGAAAGGCTGCCTGGGAAAAGAGTGACTGGCTTCTATTTTACCCTTTTATTTTATGATGGTTTTTTTTTTTTCCCCAGTGGGGGAAAACACACCTGAACTTGCCAATGAGGAAAGTGAGGTGGGTTTTTTTACTGTTTTAAAAGAACAAAAGGTGTAAAAACCTCAGCCCTCTGCGTTTGCTCCTCACACAGCATCTTGCTGGGCTTGCGAGGAAACACCACAATACACAATTCAGTCCAAACCTTTGTGAGGGACTCAGAAGGGCAGGCAGAGGTTTGGGCTGTTGTAAGGCTTCCTCACAGGCACGGGCCACACGGGCACTTGCACTGTTCCCAGACTTGTGTTTGGCCTGACAGGGCTGGCTGGGATTTCTACTGACCGAGAACATTCTTCCATAAACATACACTTCACCGGGCTGAGAATTTTAAAAGTTGCAAAAAACTTCCAAACCAAACTGAAAATCCAAACCCCAAACCCATCACTATAAATCTAGGGAGGACAAAACCACTATGTACTTGACAAAGGAAAATAGGTCTAAAGAGCAGTCAGTGGGAATGTGACCACCGGCTCCCTCAGCAGCCGGGACACGGTTTCACAATGTGAAAACAGAAGTAAGGGAAACACCTCCATTTCCCCTGTTCAGAAAACAAAGCCATTATTTTTACCTGAACCACAGGGTTCAGAACAACCATTTCCTCTCCCAGTCCGTGCTGTTCTCGCCGTGGGCAGCCGGCACAACTCCCCGCAGTCACCAAAAGCACCATTACACGGATGCAGTTCTTAATAACAAGCATCTGGGTCTATTAATATAGACTGTGATTAAAGCAGCCTTTATTTGGACTTTACTGCAGCTCTGAACTAATTTCCCACAGCAAAAAAAAAACCACCACCAAACCTGCCTGCAACACCTCGATGCACAAAGGGAAGCCTGAACTGGAGCATCCAATTCACTCTGGACAGGCTTAACGTGTTCTTTGTGTGTACACAAAACTGCTGCAGGACCGGTGAGGATGAACTATGAACTGCAGCCTCGCTCTCCTCACCAAACCGTGGTACTCCTTTGTTCTAGCCCACTGAAAATAAATTCAACCTGAACTGTGTTCTAAGTCAGTGCTCCATTCTGCTCAGGGTACACAGGAAAGCCTCGTAGAAGAAGAATGCAAAACAAAGCCTCACACTTTTTAATTATAGCTATTACCCTTCCCGCTGCCAGCTCCTTCCTTTTTTTTTCTCCTTTTCAATTTATCCGAATCTTGTGCAGAACTCTCAGCCATTAAAGTGCTAATGGCAGTAATTAAACCTCAAGATTGTTGACAGTTAATAGAAATCACTACTGGCAACCCTGGTGCTGTGATACCCGTATCACTTGGGAGACACCAACATCCAAGGCTGCAGCCTGGTGCAAAATGAAGGAATTACCAGCAACTGAAGCAGCTTCATAACCCATAAACAGCAAGACGGTGGCCAAGGATGGCAGCACAACCTCCCCACTTCAGGCCGGTCCCAGGCGGTGGCGATCCCGGTATCCAGCAACAGCAGCACATGCTGCGTCCGATGTGGATGGAACGAGGGGCTGAATTGGATATGAGTCTGGGATGTCAGCCAAGGTAGGTGGGCATGTGTGAGAGGTGTGAGGTAAATGCCACCAGTCGGGCAGGTGGATTTCCAGGAGCTCAGGACATGTCCCAGGCAAACCGAAGGGGGATGCACTCACACAGCCCTGCGCATCGCGTCATCTCCCACACCATTCCCAGTTGCTACCATGGCTTCTCACCTTCTCTTCACCCACGGTCCCTTCACCCTCACCAGCAGCCCCAAGCTGCAGTCAGGTACCTCCAGCTGTACGATGCAGAAACAGCACACCTGTATTTGATGTATTTTTCTAGACGTCAGGGATTGAGATATAAAGTTAAAAGGGATGTCACAGTTTGCATGGTGGGACAGGTGTGATGAATACCCAAAACCCATCCTGTCAGTTCTCACTACATCAAAGCAGGACAAATCCATGCACTGAGAAAAACCCACTGTCAAAACACAAACATCTAAATCCAGCAACTACTCATTTTCAAGGATAACACTTCTGAATAATAAATTGTTTATAGTAATCCAGTGGAAATTATTCAGAATTATTGTAATTATGAGCATGAACAGTGCTGAGGGATGGGGTACCAGTTAGCACCAGTTAGAGGCCGCTGCTTCTCCAGCATCCTGCTTTTTGGACATGGGTGCTCAAATCACGTCACATCACTGCGGAGGCTGTTCCTACAGCAGCTCAGCCTTCCAGGGTGAGCTCGTTAGCAACATCCTATCAGTTTGCAAGCAGGTAGTTTATGGGTGAGACACAAAAGATGTAGGAAGGGAACTGGCATTGAACTGAAGTCTCCAAAGGAAGATGCACCTGGTTGCTGCAGATGAAGTTGCTGCCCCTGCCCATCTCAGCAGGAGGTTATCATCTCCACAGCATCCTCAGGGTAGCAGGGGAAAATGCCCCAAAACACCTCTCCCTCTTCCCCCCTCCCCATTCTGCCCTCATTTCAGCCAGCATCTGCAGTGTGGTGCTCAGCTGGAGCAGGGATGGACATGGGTTCTATCCCAGCTTTCACGCTGCTGGGGCTGCAAGGTGGTTAACAGTCCCCTACTGGGAAGCAAAACCTTAAGCCATGGCACTGTGATTCACAAAAGCACATCTGACTATGGCCCCTAAAATATTAACGCCCTGCAGAGCTCAGCCATATATTTCTCCTTGCCACTCAGAGTTGCAGGGACAGTAGGAGCGACCAGAATAGTTGGTGACAGCACCAAGTAACCCAGGTTAGATGTGAACAAGGTTATTCTTCAGCAGGAAGAGTTCCCGCCTCACGACACGGCCAAGCACTTACATTGGCATGAGGCAGGGAGTGGCATCAGGTCTTTGTCACCAAGATGTTCCTGTGAGACTCTTTAGCAATGACAGAGCACAATTAACAAAGAGGGGCCCGTTTAATAAAGACTCTAAACCAGAGCCATGTGGCGCTTCATCATGTTGAACCAGTCAACTGGAGGAGTGGTCACTACCTGGTGAAGGGAACCTTGGAAGACCCATGAAGACCCAGCACGTGCAGTGGCAACACATGAGCAACACACGGGCTGGGAGAGGACAAAGGACAAGAAAGATCTGAGGAGCAAATCGTTAGCAGCCATAGGGGAGAGAGCAAAGACAAAGCAGAGGAAAGCGCGTGGCCCAAAGGGGATGGCAGCATTCCTCTGTTTCTGTGTGCTGCTGCTGCTTGTCCTGAAGATGTTTAGTGCATCCTCTCTGCTGTTTTGTTGCTAGAATGCCATTTTCTTCCCTACTTGGCAGCCTGGCAAACATGTGGCATGTTTTAGAGACCTCTGTCATCATCTTTGTTTCCAGATTTGTCTCATCAGCAAATTTAATTTTTTTCCTATTTGTTCAGATTGCTGTGACTGACTTATTTTTAAAGGAACCAAATTTTGCCCAGGGGAGCACCACAGTTTTATCAGTCCCGGCACAGAAAATCTTTCCCTTCCCAGACAAGGCTCCAGCTCCCAGCTCTGTGAGGTGCCACCTTCCTCTTCAGTCTTCTTTTTATATTTAGAAAGACTCTTAACAGTTAGTCACCAGCACCATGTGTGGCCCCTATTTGAGCAAACGATAAACCAGAGGTTTTTCCAAGGAGAAATCCTGAGGTGATGGCACAATCAAAATTATACTGCTCTACCAGTAGACAGGTTGCATCTTCTGAAATCTGCAGCCTACAGAGTCACTTTCACGTGACTTTGTACACCCACTTCGCACCAAAGGTCTGTTGCAACACAACTTTGTAAGAAAATAAGCAATATAAGGTGCTTCTCAAGACTTAAATTTAGCTGCAGCTTAGAGTTAACACGTCCTGCTCTGACTTCTAGCAGGTAATTTTCCCTTCAACCAAACATGTCAATATGGCTATACATGTGTGTCCTTTAAAGGAGGGTTTCAGAGGGAGGAAAGGGATCCACGGGCACTGGCAAAAGGAGGAGTCTGAAAAACACAAGAGCTCTCAGGGACACTCCAAGGCTAGGACAAGAAGGGAAGTGGCAAAAATGGAAATTCTTGAGGAATTCATCTCAATGGTTTTGTATATATCTAATTAAACTTCAATGGCACTAATTGGTGCCTACCAGCTCAGTGACCCCCACATGAGAACAGTCAGTAATCCAGAGCACGATGGCTCTTCCAAATATCTGGAACAAAGGAGAAAGGCTTCTTCACAGGGCAAATCCTCCTTTGGTTTTTTACTTTATGCAGTAGGTATCTGCCCTCTTTTTTAGCCCCTCTCCATTCAATGTAACTCTTTCCCAGCCATTTCCCTCTGTATTATTTACTGACCTTTCATTTGTGTCTCCAGGACTCACTTCTACAAAAGTCATGCAAGCCTCTACAGCAAACCACGTGGTGACGTGGTTTCTTCCCTTCCAGTACATTCCCTAACGTTACACTACAGCTCGTATGTGGGGACTCGGGTTGTGCGTTACCAACAGCTCTAGCACACCCCTCCTTCCTTCACCCACCTTCATCCCCAGCTATGGGGGGTGTAACAGCTCCATGAGGGCTCTTCCTTGTTGTTTATTCATAAAGCCACCAACCGTGGCAATAGCTCTAGACACAGCATGACAGAGGGAAAGAGGATGGACAGAAGGAAGGCTGCAAGCGCAGTTACCAAAGCCACCCTACTCCTGCAGCTACAGCCCTGTGCAGGCGTGAATCCGGGACGTCCTGCATGGGCTGCACATGGCCAGGGCCCGATCACTCCTCAGCTCAGAGTCACAGACATTAGTTCTGCAGAACTACCCCCTCTCAAATCCCCACCTGTAACTCCTTTGGTACCATCCCATAACAACTCCATTCATTAGCAGCAGACATCTTTGCTGTTGCAACTCTGTGATAACCAAAGCAGGAGAAAGCCAATAGTTTTATTTCTCCTTTAAAAATAAACAACTGAAAAAAGCTAAAAACATTCCACTGTCTTGGAAGGCACTTGAAAACCACTACCCTGCAAACCTAAAGGCTTGAGAACGCGGCGGCCGTGTTCACAGTATCTACTGTCCGTATAGGTTTGATTTGATCCCCTTATCTGTAAGTACCGCAATGGTCAGTGCACCAGGGAGGATTCAGGTCCATGGTAGTCTCTACTGTCTCATTTTGTGTGGAGACTGTGAGATGATGACAGGTATACCCTATCTCCCTCAGCCAGAAACCTGTTAACAGAGACAACACCGACGATTGCTCCTGTACAAAACGCAGTCCAAAGTCCCACCACCTCACCTGCTCACAGAGCTCACTGTCCACTTACCTCCAAGCTTTGCTTTTGGGACCCACCACAATATGACAAGTCCCTTCCTGCTGACACATGACAGCACACGTGGACACGGTGCTGCGTCACACGCTACTGCCAAACGCGAACAGACGTGCCCGCTACGGTCGATTAAATCAATCCAATCTCACGCTGTCGCTTAATGTGACTTCAAGGAGACCTTTTGTCACCCAGCTCCAGGAATTTGATGCTTCTCGACACTGGTTAATAGAGGGACTTGGAGCTTGATTATCAAAAGAATTGACGAGCACGTGGTCTGTACCCTCTTTCTGGGCACTCTGGAAATAGGTCTGGAAACAGGTCTAGCTCTTCCGTGGTGAACGGGACAAGCGCAGAACCAGTCAGTATTTTAGCAATGTGTGTTCCTGGCCCAGCCTGAGGAACAGGGTTCAGAGCTTCTCTCTCCTGTAATAAAGAATTTTACTATGAAAGCTTGTACACTACTGCTCCCTCTGCCCAGCTGTTGGCATCCCACCCCCCACCCCAAAGTCCCACCTAGCGCTAGGAGCTGTACAACACATGCAATGAGTTTGTTTCCCTCTCACGCTGCTTTCAGTACCAAGGTTTTCCTACTTCAACTCTGTTGCCGAGTCACCCTCTTTCCCCACAATGACAACAGTTCTACAGCAGTTACTGGTATCAAAAAAGACCGCCAACCCCCCTGATGTACAGTTATCCTTGTGGAAAAATCAAACAGGCTGCCCACACTATGAACAGCACAGGGGCACTGGAGTTCCTGGGACACCTTGCTATCCATGGCTGCCAGTGGAAACATGCCAGGGTTTCCAGATTTGCCTGAAGCTCCCAGACCACTATAGCTCAACACCACGGCAACATCAAAGTGTTCAACAGCCTGAGATCCCTCCACAGCTTCAGTATAATCTGTGCTGACATTGGGCCTTTCATCAAAGCAACAGTGTGCTGCCTGATGTGAGAGTGGAATTAATAAAGCACGGGCAAGGCCCATGCAGAGTATTTATTCTTACCCAATTCAGAAGTCAGTGAGCACTTGCTGTCACCAGCTTCTCACCACACGTAGTCATCTTCAGCTTGGAATCTGAAGGGAACTTCTTCAACACTGTAAGTGGGACAACACTGTATTTTCCGGTTTAAACTCTTCTTGCAAGTCACCGACCGCTACGGTGCAAGACCTGATAGAGCTGATGGCTACTTCTTACAATGCCACAGCGTATAGGTCTTGACTGATTCTTGCCCATTCTGAGGTGTCAGGATAACTGATTATTTCTTTTCAGACTTAAATACATTAGCTACAGACCACACAAAATCCCTTTGGTCTGACTAGGGAACTAAGAAACTCCCATGTTCGCAGAGTCCTCCTGAAACACAGGGACGTTCCTCAACATTTGCAAGGAAAACAGATCTGACCATCACCAAGTTTGGAACCTGAATATCACAGCCCGGACACAGGAAGATGGAGCCTCTTTAATTTGTTGGGATTTACATTTATTTCCTTATCATGCTCAACAGGACTCCTCAGTGAGCAGTGAATGCCACATGCACACATTGCTCTGTAACTTGCTTTTAAGTAAGTTTTCTGTAGGACAGGACATCTATTGCCAGTCAAAACCAACACTGCAGGCCAGATCCCAAGGTCATTTCACTGCTTCAGTGAAGTTACAGGAATTTATTTCAGGTGAGGATTTATCGTATTGAATTTTGAACCACAAAAGCCTTTCACACTGCTGACATTAGCAGCAATTCTCTGGAGACGAAGGGTATTTTGCTACATTTGAGTAAACCATCGATGTAAGATGGTTACAGCTCCTCAAAACTCTATTTCAGGGATGCAAATTAAATTCAAATTCTCCCTGCAGCCCAGACTCCTGCGATTGTAATCACGCAGTACCTGCCAGGACAGACAGCAACTGCTTTCAGAAAAGCCTTTTCATCACCACATTAAGCAGCAAAACACACTCACCTCTGGGCTTGTGGAGTGCCTGGCCAAGTGAGAACTCAGAGAAAAGCTCAAGCCCAGTGAAAAACCTCGCTGTGCCCCATATGAAGAACAGAAAACGAGAAAGAGTAGATGTGCAAAGAGGGAAGGTGCTTGCTTACAGGACACGCAGCCATGTACGTATTTGGCATCTGAATGCTCCACGCTGTGGGTGAAAGGCACTGAAGGAAGCAAAGCAGCTCTCAGACAGGTTACCCACCACCTCCAGTTTCAGTATTGCTGGCCATCTGTTACTGGGAAACAATGCTAAGATGCAACACAGGCAAGAAAACCCCTGAGTGGTTGTTACCTCATCCCAAAGAAGAGGTAACAAGTGTCGCTGTCTTTTTGATCAATGAGATCTACAAAAGGCAATGTTTGTCTCTGCAGGTCCTGGAGCTCACTTTGTGCCTCGATAAAGGCCCACTGAACCTATGACTTGACTGTCCTTTATTGCACAAACCAAACAAGTGAAGACAGTCTATTAATTCCAGAGTTGGATTGAAAGCAATATAAGCTGGCTCTTTCAGAATAAAAAAGCCCTTTTGGCTTTTCACTACAAAAACAAGGCCTGCAATTATCACAGTAAGTGCTGTGAGGTTTCCATACTGTTTGCCTGTTCCTTATGAATACAGTAAGTAAAATACAATAAAATGTCCTTTTTTTAAAAAAACACAATTATTTGTGGGAGTAAGTACCCATCGAATAGTTCTGTAACGTATTACGGACAGAAATGATGGCACAAGACGTAAAGGTTAAATTAAGAAGATAGCTCTATATACCCAAACACCTATGAAGTTTCTTTGAATTGCCTCCTATTGCAGTCCCACCACTGCCCAGGTCTCACATGCACCTTGCCTTGCTCTGAAGACAGCAATGGAGATATTCCTCTGATAGAAGCTGCACATCCGTCTTTGCAGGATCTCTATTTCCATGGCTAAAGACTCATAACTATCTCCCTCATCCCACCAACTGACACTGACTCAGACACAACTCCTCATTCTATGGGTCATTTAAATGAATGAACAAATAAATGAATAAACCAGAATACATTCTTGTTTCACCATCAGAAATCAGGAATAAGGCTGGCTACAGCTGCATACACTCATCCTTCTGACTGCCAGTACCCATCCCCATGTGCCCAGGGAAGAGCAGCACGTGAGGGTAAGCATCTTCCGATCCCTTTCCCAGGGCACACTCAAGCTCTCTCAATTTATCAACCAGCCACCAATTGAGGAGTGAAATTGGGATGCAGCGCTATAAAACCAAATGGGGAGAACACAGCGTGTGGAAGCTCAGAGACAACAGCCTGGCATAGCTGACTGCAATCTCAGCAGGTTAGTTTGTTGTCACATGAACCACATTGCTATCTCCTGAGGTGTTGTGTTGGTAAATTTAAAAAAAAAAAAAATTATGTTCCTTTTTTTTTCTATTATTTGTCAGCAGACATGAATTAGCCAGGATTGAAGAAGTCTGAAGTGATTATTCCCTGTATTCTTAAAAGATTGTTCTCCCAGGACCATGTCCCAAACCCTTCTATCACTGATTTCATTTACGTGACACATGTGTCCCAAGAACAGGGAAGAGTAATCCAAAGCCTGAATAATGCCTCAAAAAGGATGAGTTAGCTCCCTGCAATACAAAGCATCTCCAGCTGTGGTCAACAGAGCCTGTGCCTTCAGCTTCACCAGGAGCTCAACCAGGCTTTGGAAAAAGACAACGCTGTCTACTGGAGAGGTACCACAGTCACATCATTGAGCGAAGGAATGACGTCCCAGTCAGTAACACCCTCAGCCGTCCCATTTTACGCTCCACATTTCCATGTTGTATTGAACAAGAGCAGAGCTCTGGGATCTGCAAGGGACTTGTATTAGTTTCTCAGACAAGGTTAAAGGTGCTGGATTTAACCCAGAAAAGCTACTGATGGTTTGGGGCTCAGCTCTAAAGCAGAGATTCCCCAGGCAGGTTCCTTGCCATGTCCCTGTAAGATGTGCCAGGAAAGAAGTTGCTGAATGAGAACTGTGACACAATTGTCCACAGTGGCCACCATGTGTCATCACTCCAGGTAGACTTCTGGTATTTCTTATGATTGTTTTTTAAAAAAGGTGCATTAATGGATGTAAAATTACGAGATGTGCATTTTAACATACTTATTTATATGTAAAAAATAACAAAACGGAGAAAAACTGACAAAAACGTGTGCTAAAGATTTTTCTTGGTTAACAAAAATAGAAAATGAAGGATGCATTAAGATGCATTCATTTTGTTTCAGTCTACAGTTCTCTGTTTCAATTTCTATCTTGGTAACAAAGACAAAGAACCAAGCAAGTGGAGAAATAAAGGAAAAACTCTGGTAAAAAAAACCAACCCAAACCCAAACAAACCAAAGCACCCAAACCCAGAAAATATTATGAAATAATTAAATTTTCAAGGCAAGGATTCTACATTGTTACATTTTTTAGAGATGCTTGGGGGAGGAAGTAACACCCGCGGAAAAGACTTCCATTTTGTGAACTGTATGATAAAAATGACTCTGCATGAAATATTTTCCATAATAACTGATTGGAGGGGGAGTAGGGAGGAGAGGGAAGATCAGGCTCTTTAAATTCTACCAGCAGCTAATTAAATACATGGCTTGTAATTTTTAACATCAAGGACTTCAGGTATGTGATTTCATTACAACAGTGTGAAAAAAAAAAAAAAACCCAAACCAAAACAACAAACCCCAAAGAAGGGGGTAAGAAAAATACTCACTGATTTTCAATAATCCTTACAAACTCTGGCTGCATGGGGCAGCTTGCTCTTCCTACCATATGAGAAAATGTAGAAGGCTGAAGAGGAAACAAAAGTTAAACCAAACCATCTTAAAATACAGTACTGTGACAGATTTTATTTCATTTTTATCAGTACTACATGCTTACTACCACTAGGAAAAGACATGCCTTTTTTGATATTTTTTTGACGGTTTTTGATGGGGTGGAGGAGGGGGGGGGGGTCCCTTTTTTTTAACCTATATTAAATGTTGACCTAAAGCTTGCTGTGCCTTGGAAACCTGGCTCAGGAGTTAACTGCATGAGTTTTTATTTAAATAGATAAGCACTTAAGTTTGAAAGTAAGACAAATACAGGTGAACAGGAAAATTAAATTACAAATTCAGTTCATACAAATATCTCTTATTCTATGCACTAAATCCTGTTAATTAGCTGAAATCTTAAAAAAATTCTTAGCATACTTATGAAACATTATTTACAAATTATATAAATAAATCCTAGGTCAACTTTTAAATTAACCAGTACAACAAAAAAGTCACCTTTTTGTACTGTGTGTACTAAAAATGTTCTTGTTTATTGATCATAACCCAGTTTGCAGTATAAAACGTTTGTTCACTTACATCAAAACGGGTTCAAATAGTAGGAAGAAAGGTATTGGTTTCCAAAGAAAACAAAACAATATTATAAATGCTTAAAATCAACGAGGCTTCTTCATGTTCTTTCTGCACAGTTTGCAGTTACAGAAGTCCCCTCTACAGTATTTGTCTTGTGAACAGGTCATCTCAAAATAGCAGAGACATAGTTTTAGCAAAGGGAAAATACTCAGGACATCGCTCACACTTCACAAAGACCTTTTACCGGGAGGGAAAGGACAGAGAATGGAATGTCAGTGGCCAGCACAAGCCTTTACAACATTTAACTTAAAAGGCAGCATTTATAGAACTAATCACAGACTATACACATCCTGCACTGAACAGCAATCGAACGGACTGGAAAATATACATTGAGGAAAACAAGAGAACGATGGTTTTCCATTACCTTTGTTCAGATTAATGCTTTTCTCCTTGTCTCTTTGTTTTTTGTTTTTCTTTTTTTTTAAACCAGCATCAACACCACCAACAACTACAACTACCTTTTCCTTTAACATAATATATGCCAGGTAACTACTGTACGTGAGAAATGTACAATAAAAGGAGAGAAACCACTGAATTTCCTATGCAGACACACAAAAATATAAAGCCATACAGATTCCAAAGTGCCATGAATACCAAATTCAAGTGATGGTTTATAGCATGTAAGAAAGAAACTAAATGGAGCTTGCTCTATGGGTTGCTGAGCCCTTCAGCTGTATCTTCTGTTTCCCCTTTGGCTGCTTTGGTGAGAATATCCATCCATTTCATCTGCATTTCTTCATCTTCTGCACTGAAATACAGAGTTTGCTGGGACTGACAGAGCTTAAAAACATGTTTCACTTCAAACTTCTCACCAGAACCTGGTAAACTGACTTCGTATCCAGGCAGAGGAATAGGACGTGGGCCCCGTCCATCCTAGGAGAAAGAAGAAATGTGAAAATTCAGGAACAACCAGTATCTGAAGAGGGATGAGCAGCTCCCCAGTACACGTGATCTTGACTGCTCGTCCATACTGTGACTTAGAAAACAGAGGAGAGGAGAGATGGACTGCTTAGCTTAAACCAGTAAAAGGCAATGACTTATCAGTGCTTTATCCCCCTGATTTGTCAGTTCCCTTTCACAGTAAGAGTATGGATCCAGCACGGCTGGGGACCGTCACGTAATTCCAGAGAGCTTACACACATTGTCTTTCACAAACACCCCTCTGCAGTGCTTAGAGCAATCTGACCCAGCTGGGAATAGTTTGGTGTGGTCCCTTGTGAAGCTCACAGGACATGAGTAAGATCAGCTTGAAGGACTCAAATAAGCAGAGCTGGACACTAAGAGACACAAAGGCAACTGCCAAGAAAGAGACTTCGAAGTAAAAGAGCATTTCAGATTTTAGATAAATCAATGAAACTTCTCAAAAGGTCTTGGGTTATTTATGATGCCTTTAAGAGCTGTCAAGGAAGCCAAAGCTCAGATTCCTGAACAGCCTTTAAAGGCCACATTAACTCACAGATCCAAGGAGTGATACAGCTCCCTAACAGTGCCCCCTTGAGCACCAGCCAAGCTCTCAGGAAACACAGACTTCAGCAAGGCAGGCTGTCCCACAACTGAGCAACTCATTGCAGCTGATGCCATGACAGCATTATCAAAGGTGGGTCCCCAAACTGAAGTCTAAACCACACAGGCATCAAACATTGATAAGATGCCATCACCTCCTGTAGCAGCTACTTGTGTTGCAGCCTAATCAAGCTCAATGTTCCATACCAAAGTTAACAAGGCATCTTGCAGAGGTGGCAAAGTCATTCTCTGACACCCTGCTCAGAACCACAGACTGCATTAGGTTGGCAGGGAGCTTCAAAGCCCATCTAGTCCAACTCCCTGCAGTAAGCAGGGACACCTTTCACTAGACCAGTTCCTCAGAGCCCAATCAACTTATAACCCAAAACTATCTCTTAGATCAAAGCTGGTAGTTATTACATACAATACAGTGGATTTACACACACACACACACACACACACACACACACACACACACACACACACACAACAA
>VXBZ01000891.1:315651-335464 GCA_013399135.1 Heliornis fulica
ACACACACACACACACACACACACACACACACACACACACACACACTGCTCCAAAATTCATTATTTCTCTACCTAGCTGGGACTCCTTAATAGTCTGTTTCAATCAAGTGTAAGTTAACATCAGAACTCTGGAAGTAGTTTACAAGACTGACAAGGGCAGAAGTTCCAGCTGAATCCCTTGGAAAGAGAGACTCACTTCTCTAAACCCGCTGATCTTTAAGCTTGAGGCAGTCTTTGCTTATAAGCGAACTTGTAATTCCACTTGGATAAATATGACAAACAGCTGCACAAATGCTGTCTCAGTTTAAGGACAGATAGTGCTGGTGTGATTTCCATACCTAAATACGCTGTGAATTTTATCCTCATGCATAAAGCCTTATGCAAGACTTAAAGTGGTGAATACTCAGGGGATTAATTCTTTCTCCTGGAACAAGGATCTAGAGGGAAAGAGCAGTTTTTGAGCTATTTTAAAGCCTGCAAGTCATATTTCAATTTGCACTGGCATCCCTTCTTCAGTGTGAGGGACATGAGTGCAGAGGGCAAAAGCTGTCAGGGCTTTTACTGTACCAGAAGCTCCAGATCCAGCTTGGTTCACCCCTCCTTCCCAGAACCCAGCTATTCTGTCTGTTATTTTTAAAATAGTTCCTCATCTTTCAAACTCCTATGGTCATGCTTCACTCACTCTGTGTTTCAAAGACCTTTACCACCTTTGTTGGCAGTATTATTCCCCAAAGGCACCTCTTTTTTCACACACACACCCCCCCGCCAGGGGCCCTGGAGAACCAAGCACCATTCTGCTGTGCACCAAATACAGCTGATTTATGTCCTGTGGATTTCTGCTTGCATTGTCCAGAGACAGCTGACTGGGCACCAGGAGGAATTCTCTTCCCAGGTCACACCACGTAGGAGGCATTGCTTCCTCTCAGCTCTTTGCTTTGGTCATCTCTCAGGTGACGCACGCTGCACCCACGCAAGGAAGGCCAAGGAACTCCCTCCTCTGAACCCCACTCTCCTTCCCCAAACTTGCCCACATGAGACCCTTAGGCTTGGCTAGTGCGGAATACAGGGCTGGCACGGGTCCTTTGCCATGCACAGCTTTCATGGCATTTCAAAAGTTTTAAAGTCATTATCTCTTTGTTTTTTAAAGCTTTTTTTTCCTTTCCACAGACTGTGTCTTCACAGATCACAGAATGGTCACAGAGTGACAGGGGCAAGGACCTCTGGAGATCATCCAGGCCAACCCCTGCCAGAGCAGGTCTATCTTGAGCAGGCTGCACAGAGTGGCATCAAGGGGGGTTCTGAATGTCTCAGAGCTGGAGGCATCTCCACGACCTCTCTGGGTGGCCTGTCTCAGGGGTTCTGGCACCCTCTCAGGAAGTAAGTTCTCCTCACAGGTAGGTGGAACTTCCTATAGTCCAGTTTGTGCCTACCGCCTCTTGTCCTGTCCCTGGGCACCACTGAACAAGACTGACCCCACCCCCCTGACCCCACCCCTCAGGTATTTATCAGCATTGATAAGATCCCCCTCAGGGATCCCTGAGGTCCCAGGTCCCTCAGCCTGTCTTCATAAGAGAGATGTTCCAGTCCCCTCATCACCTCCATAGCCCTTTTTTGTCCCCTCTCCAGTAGCTCCTTGTCCTTCCTGACCCGGGGACCCCAGCAGCGAACACCCTATTTCGGATGAGGCCTCACCAGAGCAGAGCAGAGGGGCAGGAGAACCTCCCTCGAGGTTCATCTGAGTGCTCTTTCTGAGGCCATTTGCTTTTCAACCTGTGAGGTCAAACATCCATCTCCTGCAGACCAGGAGAGAAGCCAGGCAGCTGGCTGCCCACAGGACGGACTGGCAGCTCTCCCATGGTGGGGTCTGACCCCAAGCAAAGCTGTGTGGGCTGCATGAGCAGCTCCAAACCCAACCTTCCAGCCTCTCAGGTGCAGTGCTTAAACCATTGCACTCTTTCTTTAAAACCAGAGGTGCTCTGGCTGACAAGCAGCAAAATGCCCATGCTTCAAGGACAACAGGGACTTCTTGTCCAACACCTGCCAAGGGGCAAGTTTTACTTCAGGTAGCTTTAAAATCACAGTAACTTTTACTTCCCAGACTGTTCCTCGCTATCACCATACGAAGTGACGCTAATAAAACACAGACCTTTCCCATCACTACAACAACAGGGTAAGGGCAGGCTGAACTCAGACCTTCGCCACCTTTCCTCCTTCCCTCCCACCCAGGAGATAATGCCGTGTATCACTGTGCCAAACACCCAATACCAAATGGGATACAGGGGAACTCATTTCAGCATGGTGATTTTTCACCTTCAGCACTAAGGAAGCATGACTATTTTGGATATTCTATCTTGGCCATGGATATATCTATAGCTTGACTTTCATCACACATAAATGTCAGTGAGCTTCAGCAACACACTGTAATAAAAACATGAATATAAAGGCTTACCACATTTCAAGTAAAGAGAAAAATCACACGATGCTATGACAAGGAGCTTTACCAAACAGTCCATTTTTAAGGCCGAAGAACATCCCCATTTCCACTAATTCCTCCACCCTCTCAACCCAGAACTGGGTTTAAATAAATAAAGTTTGAACCAGCAATGGCAATAGTCACACTGGTTCACAGCTCTATACATGTCACAGAAAGTGCCTTCCCTAATAACAGGGCAATAAAAACTTTTCAGTACACCTGTCTGAAACTTGTGAAAACCCAAAACATACACTAATTATCCATGTCTTGTCCTTTTTTGGTAAAAAAATGGAAAAGTGATGAGCCTAAACATTTGCTCACAACCATATCATCAGTAAGTACAGATAACAAGGAAATCTGAAATCTCTGAGGCTTTGTGCTATATTCAGAAAACCAAGTTCATTTTTGCTGTTGAAACCAAGCCAAATCCTTTGACCCATTTCCCAGCCTGAAATACATAACTTAGGCTTTTCTTTTCCTCTTCCCCCCACCCCAGTTTTTTTTTTTTTCCTCTTCTGTGTGTTAACCCTCATGAATGTCATTTTACCTGGTTACTTCCTTGCAGATACAGAACAAGAGGTTCGGTCTTAGGGATGGTCACCCACATTTTGTACCAAGACTTCCCTTTTTCAAGAAACTGGAGGTAGCTGCTGAAGAGGCTGTTTTCAGCTGCTAAGATGCTTTGCTTCTGGATGAACAGAAAAATAAAACAAAAGTTGTTTCCATTGATGCTTAAGTAGGAAGAATTCTTAGAATTGAACATAAAATATATTTAAGTTGTCCAGAATCAAAGAATACTGTAAGGCAAATGCTGGCTAGACCATAATTGAACTTGATTATCCTTTACTGATACGAAAGAGCCCAATTCCATGCAGCAGAGGCAGATGCTGAACTGCTCTTCCCAGCGGATGTGAAGTTAAATTCCACCTCCACCAAGTTATTTGAGAATGGTAATTAGGACGATGCAGCAAGTTTTCTCAGCAAAGTATGCAGGGAGATGATTTCAAGTTAACACAAAACGTGCATTAACAGACTCTCTTATGTGCAGATGTAGAGACGTGAGAGAAATCAGAGGGCAAAGGAAAAAAAACTGAAGAAAATTCTTGTCTTCTGATAGAAAGCAAGGTAAAGCAAAATTCCTGTTCACAACAGACTTGGCACAGATGTCTCCTGGGGATTTCTGGCATCTGTTAATAACATTTGTAAAGCAGCAATATCCTCAGCTGCTATTAGGCTTGTTAAGAAAGTTTAATCTAAATAGGAAGGAAAGAAAAAGACTGGCTCTGATCTTTCTTTTTTATACATCTACTTTCTTGCATTTTACCTGATCCTTTGAAGATTTAGCAGAAGGCAAGAAGCCTCAATGCATAAGGGAAAAATGATGCTTTTCCTTCATTTTTTACAGCTTTCTGCTGTAATCTGCTTTTCTAAAGTAAAGCTGCAGGTCACATCTCGCTGGTTTGCTTTTTGGCTTTGCAGATGAACAGAGCTCTCAGCTGGGTACATGTAGGTCTTCACTTTAATGGCAAACAGCTCTGCTGAAACAGTGCTGGAAAGTTCCTTGTGAGATCCCACGGACTACATGGTCTCAAGTTGCTCCAGGAGAGGTTTTAGTTGGGTATTACGAAAAATGTCTTCACTGAAAGAGTGGTCAGCAATGAGACCACGCTACCCAGAGAGGTGGTGGAGTCACCATCACTGGAGGGGTTAAACACACATGTACACATGGGCACTCCAAGCATTGTTTAAGTTGACTTGTGGTAATGGACAGACAGTTCGACTTGATGATCTCAGAGGTCTTTTCCAGCCTTAAAGATCTGATGATTTGATCATTCTTAGATACTAAGCACATATTATCTATATTATCTCTAGGCATAGCTATAGTTTCTATCTGAGGTTTTTTTGTCAGTATTGGTCTCTGGATCCAGAATCCTCTCTTTGCTCCAGACATGGCCATTCAGGGAGGGACAACATGCATTTGTAGCTTTACCCCACTCTGTACTTCTGAGATTCCGGATGTGTCTGAGCACAAAGTGCCTCTGCAGCAGAGTTCACTCTGGGACACCATGACAGTCTAATTTTACCTGTGCAGGTACATTTAGTCTCCTGGCGGCGTCTAAGGAGATGACATTTATTACAGGAGCTCTGGATGTGCACTGGTAGATTGAAGTTTCTAGCTCTTTTCCACCTAGACTGGTGATGATGGTGAGGATAACAGAGCTGGAAGGCAGATGCTCTGGAGTGGGACTTTCCAGGCAGATGTTTTTCAAAGTATGATGCTTCTCAGTAGAGGCTGGAACTGTTCCCCAAGTTTCCAGGCAGTGCTCAAAGCAGGACTGTGTAGGTCAGTGTATCATGGAGAAGGAGGAATTTCTCTGACACTAAGTTCTCAGGGCATCAAGAATCTGACATCCCTGTGGGTCCATTTTCGATGGAGATGAATGTCCTCTTTTATACACGCAGTGACTTCTGGCTGTATTTCACAGGTAAAATAAATAAACCTTTCTCTTCAAGGTGGCCCATGAAAAGCGTGGCACGTAATGGCACTCACAGCTCTGCCCATAGTCTAAAAAAAGCATCAGTAAGAGAAGGTTCAGTTGTTGTGAGCGAGGATAAAACAAAACAGTCTGCCAATACGTTTCTTGCTCTTGTGAAAAAGGAAGGTAGGCTGTGATGCTGGCATGGCACAACGTTTGGTGACATCGGTGGCAACTGCGAAGCAGTAGTTTGCACAGCAAAATTTGTGGAAGTCATGTTTTAGTCTGCATTATAGCAGGTCTGAGAAAGCTTTGATGAATCCCAATAGTTCTTTCGGCACAGTGCTACACTTTCCAGTGATTAACTAGGAAAAAAAAAAGTTTCAGGGGTATTTTGATAGGATGTGAATTAAAGTGAGAAAAAGCATCTTCTATTTGTTAAAAGTGAAAAAAAAATAATAAAAAATATCTTGTTTTGCCTGGAGTTATTCTGCACATCTCAAGAGTGGAAATGCACCGGAATAAAAAGAATCCAAAAGTTCCTCTTTTTGTGTTACTCTGAAATCTGAAGCTTCACTGCAAGAATGGGTGTGCATCTGTTTGCTCAGCATCCTACGAGGAACACTTACAAACAGCACTCTGGCTGTGTGCACATTCAATGTGAGTTACAGGGCAGGGCATCAAATATCGGGGGGGGGGGGGATAACCAAACAATTTTATTTGTTTTAAATAAATACATTTACAAAAAAACCCCAACAACAAGAAAAGAAAAAACCAAACAAACAAAAAAACCCAAAAAACAAAAGAGAGACTCACAAGGGCAGCTAGCCCAGGAAAAGTTCCTTAGCTGAATACTGTACCTCTGCAGCTAGTCTTTTCTTTTGTTCTCCGACTGCTTCCACTCCAGGGCTGCAGGGGCTCACTGGCAGCTGCTGAAAGCACTCTTTGCACACTCGATTATGACGGCTGTTATCTGCGAGCGGTTTAAACTCGGAGCATTTTGCACAGATCACCTGCATCAGAAAGACAGTTCTTTATTACCCATCACCGAAGTGTAACATGTCTCCAAAGAAAGCAACCTGAAAAATGGTTGTTACTGAAGTACACTCTGAGAACTGTAAGCATACGAGAGTGCCCAATGTGATATTCACGTTATGTACCTCCATTAATAATTAATTGCCGTTTGATCTCACGCTGTGTACCAATATACCCAGATAAACAAACATATGCCTCTTGGGAAACACTTCACAATTAACGTTATGCAAGTTTGCTTTTCTCTTCTTACAAACCTTTATGAGTCAAAAGAAAAAAAAGGGTTTGGATTGACCAAGCAATTAGTGCTTTTTAATGTCAAACAAAATTGCAAAACAGCCCAGGAAGGACCAATTTGCAGAGTACAGGTGACTGACACTTCCTCATCAATTAGGCAGTTCAGCCCAACAGAGCTAAGAACCCCAAATCACTGACAATTTAAAAAATACAGGTACAAGTATATGTCACTGAACACTTAGCTACATGGTGTTAATGACTGCCTGAAGAAAACTGCCTTAATTCAGCAAGTGCCAAGTGAAGCACCATCCTGCCAGGTTACACAAACTCAAGCTTGTGTGTTTAGAAACGTTGTAGTCTTGCCTTAAAGTGAATTAACTTCATCTATTTGATGCTATTGTCACATCACAAAACATCGCATAACCAAAACCTGTTGGACAATAAATTATTAATAACTTAATTCTTGTTATCTCTCTGTCCATGAGGAAAAGCTATTATTTTCTTTCTTTAATAGTGCTGAGCTTTGCGATGGAACATTTTAAACCTCCTGAAATGCGTGGCATTATTTCAGTGATTACCCAGAAGGTTGAAAATCCCAATTCTCATGCAAAAGCGTCTCCTCCACAGTAATTTTGTTTCAATTACTGAGACTGAAATTCCCTCAAACATATGAACTATACATTTAGGGGTCTCTTCAGCCAGAAATTTATCTCCCTTCAAATGAGTAATGGTATTTAAGCAACATTATTCCGCACTGGTTACATTTGGAACACTGAACCAAGAAACTCAAGTTACAGAAGGCAGGTTTCAAGTCATATCACAGAAATCAATTTGATCTTGGCAGAGACCATGGTTTTCAGAAAAAAGCCCTGACAAGTAAGCTGTCTGGGGATAGCACCAGGGCAGTGTGGCTAAATGCCTTCAGTACCCCCTGGGCTCTGAATCTCCAGGATTTTTCAGACTTTTCAAGAAGGAGGAAACCACTTTGGCACAAGCGATTCTTGACAACTCTGCTTCAGGGAAAGAAGAACCCGTCCATCTTTACTATTGCATGTTTGGATGCTCATCCTAGGAAGAGCTGCCATCTGAAGAAGGCTGTTAGGAGGCTGCTCTCATTCTGCAAACAAAATACAGGGGACAGTCCCCTCCCCAGATACATGCACACCCCCAGAGAAGGCACCACCTCTCTTTTAATTCACCCTGGTGCTTTTATTTTTTTATTATTTGACTTTACCACAGCCCAGACTGTGGCCTGGCTCCAGAGTTTTGCTATTTTCTCCCAATTCCCAGGAGTAAAGCAAGCAGAAAGATCTGCTCTATGAATGTCCTGCCATGAACTACAGTGTCTTTTAGTTCCTGCAAAGAGAATTGTCTTTTTCCCACTAACAGCACTAGCAGAAGAGACTGAGGATCCTGGCACATCCCAGTACTTACTGCCCCGCACTGCTTGCAGTGGTGCCGCCGTTTGGTGATGGAGTTAAAGCTTTCGCTGCAGCTCTTGCAAGCCTGTTTCTCCTTGTCACGCTTGGATTTGGAAGATTTCCTGCAGGAATCACTCTGAAAGGTACAATGGTGTGATTTTTATTAAAAATTAAAAAAAACCCTGCAAACTAACCAACAGACCTCTCCTACTGACACAGAGCATCCCTGTGTTTCCTGCCGTTGGTACCAGAGTTGGTAACCAGAGTTACCAATGGAGATCACCCAGTCCAGCTGGATGCACGGGTCACCCTCAGGTGTTCCTAGGGCAGCACTGATGGTCTCTGATCCTTCAAGGTCCCTCTTGGCCACTGGTGCCTCACAGCCCTCACAGCCTGTCAGGAAGAAGGAAGGGGAGAGAAGGAGGCACAGAAGCTTGTCAAGAACCACTGCACCACACACTGGTGGGGGTTGGAGGGCCCTATGGAGATCACCCAGTCCAGCCCCTGCCTCAAGCATCACCTCAAGCAGGTTGCACAGGATGGCATCCAGAATCGAAGGTTTGGGATCTCCCTAGAGAAGCAGACTCCTCAGCCTCTCTGAGCAGACAGTCCCAGAGCTCGGGCACCTGCAGAGTCAAGGAGTTTTTCCTCATGTTGGGATGGACATTCCCACGTTCTAGTTTGCGTCCGCTGCCCCTTGTCCTGTCACCGGGCACCACTGAGAAGTGTCTGTCCCCATCCCCTCAACACTCTCCTTAAGACATTGATGTCACTCAGTGTAGCTAAACCCAGTTGTACCACTTTCTACTAAGCCAAAGAGCATCACAATGATGTCATGCAGTTCATAAAAACACAGATTTGCAAAGAACTCTAAGAAGCCTCCCTGTTCTGCTTTCTTTTGTAAGGAAATAAGCACTATTCCCCCCTTCCCTGTCAGGATGGCTACATGTGAGGGGGAATACATTATGCCACTACACTAGCCTTTAAGCACACTACACCACAACCTATGTCTACTTGAGAGAGAAAAATTGGCTCAATGAATTTCCCCTTCTTCAAAGCCTTTGTTGAGGATGCAGGGGCAGGAGGAAGGCACCAGCAACTGCCATCAGCAGAGGATCACTGGGACAGTGGCACCCAGTGCTGGGGAAATGATGCCACCGGCCCTGCAGTCTCACCTTAGGGGTTAGACTAAGTCACCAGCCGACATTTTCAGGCCAATTAAACAAACCAACCCCCCAAAGTTTACAAGCCAACACCACTGTCCCATCTCTTAGCCCCCCAAAGTCTCTGCCCCACCATCCCCATGTTGCACAGGACAGCGCACTGTCTTTCAGCAGAGCTTTTCTAACCACCCTGCCTTGGCACGGCATTACACAATCAAACCACAACTAACTGCTTCTAATTGGCTTGGATCTTTCCGTTTTCATTAACTTTTCTATAGCTGCACTAGCAGTGTTTCCGACTCGTAGACAAGTACACGGGGTGCTGTTTTGCCGTTCGGCCTGGTGAGGCACAGGCATGCAGATTTGTTCCTTCAGGAAAATCACTATCCCCTCCAGACACACATATTAAGTGCTCGGCAAGACGCAGTGCCTGCAAACCCACGTCCTCCCCCACATGTACATGGAGCTCAGCGTTTCACTTTCCTTCTGAAGAACCAGATGCAACCAGAACGACTCTGAATTACAACCACCGAACAATGCCTCGATGAATCACTGGCAAAAACGTTCCTTTCAGGCTCTGTCAGACCCCTCCAAGGAAGGCATGTAATTAAGGCAATTCTAAAAGCTTTTACTCATCAGCAGCAATCTACAGGGAAGCTTTTTTATTTGTATCACACACATTGACTGAAGCCAGCTGTTTCTCACTGGGATTTTGATGCTAATGCTATTTAATTTTTTAGAAGACTGATTTTTTTCTTCTACTGGCTATGGATGGATTCCCCTTAAGCTGTTACGTCAGAGCATTTCCTCGCTGGCCAACCTTATTTTTTCCTCCTAAGTTAAAATCTGCATGTAGCTTATCGAGCCTTCGGATTCTTAGGTTAACTAGTGTTACTGGAGTGACAAAAGCATTAAGTGAAGGCACTACTCAGCCCTGTGAGAGGGGACTGGAAGATAACCTTGACAAATGCTAAACCAAAACCAGCAGTTGGCTTAGGAAAAATGCTGATGGTTCCTCTAATGTCAATTGAACAGTTCCTCTAATGTGAACTGTATGGACTACTTCCATGGGAAATGGGTTCATGTGATTTGCACTTCAATGAGAGTATCCACCGTCACACACCTGCGTGTTTCTGAAACAAAGATGGGCTCAAGTTGGATACTTTCTCTAATGGATCTTGTATTTGTCTTCCTCCTCACATGAAACAGCCTGGATAGTGTTCACTTTCAGAAATAAGTGACCCGTGTATTTAAGACAGGTAAGAAAGCAAAAAGGGTCTTGTATTGGCAAGAACTGTTAGGACAGTTACACGTGAGCTTTTATTTTAGACCATTATACTTATTTCAGACCACGATATTTTTTAATGTGCACTGTAGTGTACAACATGCATTTAATAGTAACTTTGCCAATCAAAGTTCCTGTATAAAGAAGTTTTTAAGTGTTTTATGAATGCCAACAATGTTTCACAATATTTCTCAACATTATGAGGACACAAGAGTTACAAATACTGCTATTGCAGCTGTAGAAAAGATAATAAAAAAAGAAAATGTATTTTCTTTGCAACTTGGCAAATTCCAATGAGGATATACAGAAAGGAGACTTATTCAGTATTTTGTTATTTAACTGCCAACCCTGGGAAAGGATTAAGAATCTCTCTGGTTTCCATCTCTGTGAAGTCCACACCACTATGCTGCACAGGCAGCACCCCCATACACCCAGCCATGACACAGGAAGTTGACTTTGCCACGTCCCCTTAATTTATACACCATCTGAACAGAGAGGATTTTGTGGAAAACAGGGGTATGCATTGTAAGACACAAACCTTGCTCATCAAAGCTAAATTTAACAGCCACTCTGCAACTGCGTCATTTATCTCAGAAGCTACACCATGTACTGTTGATGTGCATCAAGAGGGGAGTTAGTACAAAGCTGCCCTAGCTTCAACTGGAGTATCCTGCTACTACTGCACTTAAGAAATTGTCTCCTTTCTTCTCTTCCTTGGCATAAAAAACTCTGATTTGAAGCTGGCAAGTCTGACCGGAAAAAACACTTGCATAAAATCTGTTTGGAGCCAGGATCTACAACACTTGCTTTCAGGCCGGGCTGCTCTGACCCTTATTTTGCTTTTACTTCACAGCTACATTTAACTCTTTAGATCTTGACAGTTTCCTCTAGTTCATTTGGTGCAGAAAGAGCACAAACCCCAGAGAGAGGTACACAGCTCGTGCCTAGAGCTAAGTGACTGTGAGGTGAAGGCCTGTGGCCGGACCACTTTGGAAAGCAGTCATCACATTGTTAATGAACCACGGGAGCCTCCGTGTGTCTCAAAGGCAGGGAGGAAACACCAAGAGCTGGCAGGAACAGCAAGAAAACCAGTGGGCTCAGGACAGTGATATTCTGTTATTTACTACCTTCTATAGCTCTGCAATATGCAAAAGAACCTCTTCACAGTGGGGTGACAGAACACCTGAACAGGCTCCAACAGGGGGTTGTGGAGTCTCCTCTGGAGATATTCAAGACCTGTCCGGGCGCTGACCTGTGTGACCTGCTGTAGGGAACCTGCTTTGGCAGGGGGGTTGGACTCGATCTCTCGAGGTCCCTTCCAACCCCTACAATTCTGTGATTCTTTGTAAATATATACACACACACATATATATATATTTCATTCCATCTGGGCAGAAATTCAGGCTCCATATGCTGTACATGCATTAGATGCAGAGTCTGATTGGACTCTTCTACATGGGCAGACACAAGAGCAACAAAGGCTTTACAAATCACTGACTTCACATCGTGCTTATGCATTTTCCATTTACATCTTTGGAGATGCCTGCAACGGGGCAGAACATCAGCAGGTGCTTCTGGAATTGATGAACATATGCAAGATATTAATTTAAATTAGATAGTGTATTTTGTACGGTGTAATGCAGCAAAACTGTTTAGTTTGTTTCTCTACATGCCAATCATCATTCTACCTGCAAGGTTACAAGCAAGACTAACTTCCACTGGCTTGACTTTCCTCATGCTCCCAGAAGGTTGAGCATAAACCACGCTGACAGTGAAGCAAACTGTTTCCGCAGCAAGCAGACTGCGCTTCCCACAGTAGGGTCTTGCTGTCCAATTATGCTAATGGACAGAGTTGGAGACAAGAGGAGCAGATTCTTCAGGAGACTCAGTAGAGTCTCAGGAAGAAGGGATGAGTTTGCTGACCACCACTACCACCAAGTGGTTTGCATGTGGAAGCTGCTGCACACACAATGTACCTGCTTGTGCACTCCTGAGATACTTCTAAAGGGATCTCATTAACAGTTGGTATTTTCTAATGCTGCAACTAACTCCTGGATTTATTGCTCATGCTGATGTTATCTATGTCCTACAATACCACAGAATGAGAACCCAGCATCAAGAGTACACAATTTCGGATATTTTTAGCTTAGTGGTTGTGATCAATTCCATTTTTACTTCTACCTCAAGAATTAAATTTTTCTTTAAAATACACAACCTAGAGAAAATTACTTAATGTGTCAAGATAATACCATGCAGATCACTGACACAATGATTTATAATCAGCTAAAAAGATCCAATTCTTTACTTAATCACAACTAAAGTTTACATTTTCCTAAGAAACTTAAGGCCAACAGAATTTTTTTCTGTGTATGCCCTGACATACTATAAAATGCACCTCTTTTCATTAAGTAGCTAACTCACCACAGCACCTGTAACTCAAGGAACAGGGGCACTAATTGCAAAATTGACTACAAATCAATGAAAAATTGCTGAGGGAGAAAATGAAGTGTTAGCAAACAATAAACAGGAAGGAATATATTAATTAAATCCACTCATATTTAATAAGATTTTTTTTTGTGGTAGATCATGTTGTTGGTTTGTGTAAAGGTGCTTCATTGATACTCCGTAAACCCTGCTAGTAGACTACACTCTGGAAGTGCCTCCTAAGTGGCTCCTTCCTTACTAAAAAGGTGATGCTGATAATATACAATATCAAGTGTACGTCTCAGCAGGTAGGAAGCTTTTTGTTTGATGTAGTTTCTTCCTGTTGGGGCTTTTTTCAGTAAACTCAGCTGACCTTAAGGCTTATCCTGAAAATCTGTTCTGCTCAGAAGGTTTTTTAGAAAGGAGAGAAGAGAATGCTAAAAAAATAGACCTTACTAAGGACTCCAAACCTCTGGTTTGACTCAGCAGCAGCAGTCACAGATGCTGTACAGAGCAAAATGATAAAAAACCTTTGAAAGTACATTTTGGTTTTGCAGCAGATTATCACTTATGGGCCAAAGATGTACAAAGGTACCACCACCTCCACCTCTTTACTGGCAGAAACCCAAGAAACACGCTGCGAAAGGAACGTCAATCAAAATTTGTCTCTGGAGGTAAAACCCCGAGTTACACAATATTAACCAGCCAACAGGCAGCATAATACAGACCAACACACCAAAGTATCTCTATTTTCTTTTTTTCCTGCTACAAAGGAAATGGACCTCCCACCCTGCTTTGCTCCACCAAAACTATCAGCTTCGAATTACTTACCCCTCCGAATGCACCCCCACCATCTGCTCCTGGCATCGACTCCACTGAGCTGGTGCTGGCTATCTGAAACAGAATGGCACACAACAACTTCAACACGGACACTCTTCCTAAAACATAGTCAATACTGAAGAAGAAAACACAGCAGTTTGCTTTTAGCCTCTCAGCTATTTGCCTGTGAATGCACTTTAATGGAACCTGAATACTGACTCTATTCAAACAGCACACAGCTAAGTTTTTCTTAATTGCAACACATCTCTTAATAAATGCAAACTGGCCTCTATATGTATTCAATACATAACAGAGGGAAAATTACAAGCTTATAAACACCAAAATCATGGGCTACATCTTGAAAGAAAAACCATTTCATCCATCATCCATTTACATGCAGTTTCCTAGTTTATGAGGTTTTGCAAAATATTAGACTCTCCACGATAAACTCCCCTGTTATTCCACAGATCGTTCTTCAGTCACCAACTAAAAATCTCGTAGTTCAACGTTACCCATTTTTGCCCTCTAGCTTCATTCCATTTGAAAGCAAAATGGTTTAATCTGTTATTAGAGACAACCTGAACTGTAGCTCTGAGTAAGCGGCCAAATTGAAGAGCTATTAATCTCTGGATCTATTTATATCTTAATACGATCAAACAACTCTTGAGAACGAGCAAATGCATCCCCTGGGGCTAAGGCTGTGACACCCCCGGAGTACTCCTTATGGAATACATCTTAATTAAAAGGGAAGCATCATGTACTTGACTCCAGTCAACTATTTCTGCCTTGTCAAAAACCCAGCAACCCTAGGGGTCTACACATGGTCTGTGCCCCAGCCCTGGGGAAAGGGGTTCCACTGAAATCCTCATCAACCGAGTATTCAGAGCCTCCCACCTAGTAAAAAGATATCTGTGAGCTGTTACATGGGACTTGTAAAAGGAAATGAAAAATGTGGAGAGAAAATGGGGTCTGAAGGAGAGATCCAGAAGACCCCCAACAGGTTTAGGAAAAAGATTAAACTTTTCTAGTTGACTGCTCAGATCCCCAGGCCCTTTTAATGTTTATTGGGAATAATATGCCAAAAATCAAATTCCCTCTACTATTAGCCTGGAAAAGATTTCATCAGGGGCTGAGATTGGTAAAAGAGGTCCATTTCCTCAAGAATGTTTTTTAATGGCTTAAAAAAAATACAAACCCAGAAAACTTCATGTGGCCTTGAAATGCTGCAAATGAAAATGGAAATCAGGAAAATTAGGGCTATGAGGATGAGGGGACTAATGCATTTCTCTTTCAAACACAGGCTGAGGGACCTGGGACTTTTCAGCCTAGAGAAGAGAAGGCTGAGGGATATCTATCTGATATTTATCAATGTTGATAAATAACTGAGGGGTGGGGGTCAGGGGGGTGGGGTCAGTCTTGTTTCAGTGGTGACCAGGGACAGGACAAGAGGGAATGGGCACAAACTGCACTATAGGAAGTTCCACCTAACCATGAGGAGGAACTTCTTTCCTGGGAGGGTGGCAGAGCCCTGGGACAGGCTGCCCAGAGAGGTTTGTGGAGATATCTCAATCTCTGGAGACATTCAAAACCCACCTGGACGCTCTCCTGTGCATCCTGCTTGAGGTGGTCCTGCTCTGGCAGGGGCTTGGAATGGAAGATGTCCAGAGGTCCCTGCTAACCCCATTTGTTCTGTGAGTCTGTCAAACAAGTCCTCTTTGTGAAGAAACTGAGCCACAAAGGGACTCTGAAGCTTTCTGAAAAGACTTCTTTAGAAGACCACCATCATCCAGTCACCTTTCAGGGGACTGAAGCAATATTCACCTCCTAACAGGTGGCAGTTTATCAACTGCGGTAGATTACTGCACAGGCATAATCTTAAGAATCAGGTCAAAGCCAGATCTTTGCACCTCCAAGAAAACCACATGTCTTCTGTAAGCAAATTCCAGGCTGAAGATCAACACTTAATGCTCATACAAGTTTATGGAAGTCAGTGGGGAAAGCAAAAGCATGGCAAGAATTGCACGCAAAGGCATGCACTGGTCATGCAACTGCGATCAGTCCAAAGTACTGCAACTTACCAAATGTACGAGCAGGGAGGGGAGAAACGCTATTTGGCTATTTTTCAACAGGCTTATTAGAGCCAGAGTCCAATTTCTAGTAATTGTTACAGATCCAGCCTAGGATCCATGAGTGTATATCTATTTCTTGACTCATCAGAGCAAAAAAGAAATAATATTGTCATTTTTTCCTCTAAAGCACACTGCTCAATATTCCATCAAGATGATGACAGATGTATGGTGGATGCTGCCTACAGCAACATGCTGCTACTAAAACCACTGTCTGTATTTGTCTCAGCAGTTCCTTACAGAAACACCTTCAGCTCTTTTTAACAGACAGCAATTTCTGCCCCCTTTAGCTGTGACATCAGTTTTCAAAGCTGATTACCTAGATAACTAATCCCCTAAAATAGCAGGTTAGAATTCTGGCAAAACAGAAATTAAGGTGTGCACTGCATTAGTATCACAGCCAGGAGATAAACCAGGCTTCTCTGCTTGGCTTTTCTAAACCAGCAGAGCAGAAACACATGGCCACACCATTAACACGGAAGCAAAATAAAATGGAATTTACAAAGCAAGATATTAAGACTAATGAAGTTGAGCAGACACTGAGCCTTATCTGGACAAAAGAAGCGTCTGCGTTGGTCTGTGCAGTACAGAGATTTTTTTTTTCCATCTGAGCATCCTGGTCATAAATTGTTTTACATTTTTTCCCTGAGTATATTCCCATTAGCTAATGAATGGTTCATGATCACCAAGTGTTTTGGGTTTTTTGTAGCAAGGTTTGGGTAGTGGTGGGGGAGCTGCAGGGGTGGCTTCTGTGAGAAGCTGCTGGAAACTTCCCCCAGGTCTGACAGAGACAACAATAGCTGGCTTAAGGATGGTCCTGATGCTGACCAAGGCCAAGTCCATCAGTGACAGTGGCAGTGTCTCTGGGGGAACAGAGTTAAGAAGGAAAATAAAAACCCAAACCCAAGGAGCAGCTTTCTGTGGCTAGAGAAAGGAGTGAGAAGACGTGAGAAACTTTGCAGACACCAAGGTCAGTGAAGAAGGAAGGGGAGTAGGTGCCCTAGGCACTGGAGCAAAGATTCCTCTACAGCCTGTGGAGAAGACCATGGTGAAGATGGCTGTGACCTGCTGGGAAGCCCACACTGGAGCAAGCTCCTGGCAGGACTACAGCCGATGGAGAAGAGGGGCCCATGCCAGAGCAGGGTTGCTGCGAGGACTCGTGACCCTGTGGGGGACCGTGCTGGAGCAGTCTGGTCCTGAAGGTCTGCACCCCATGGAAGTGATCCACACTGGGGCAGTTGGTGAAGAGCTGAAGCCCGGTGGGAAGGGCTCATGTTGGAGAAGTTGGTGGAGGACTGTCTGCCGTGAATGGGACCGCATGCTGGAGCAGGGGCAGAGTATGGAGTCCTGCCCTGAGGAGGAAGGAGCAGCAAAGGTGGCTTATGATGGACTGACTCCAGCCCCCATCCCTGTCCCCCTGTTCTACTGGGGAGGAGGAGGGGGAGAAATGGGGAATAAAGCTGAGCAGAGGAAGAAGGGAGGGGTTGGAGGAGGTATGTTAAGCTTTGGGTTTATTTCTCATTACCCTACTCTCTTTTGGTTAGGCAGCGAGACGCATTTTACTCCATTTTGAGTCTGTTCTGCCCATGACGGTAATTACTGAGTGATCTCCCCCTGCCATTACTCAACCTGTAGGCCCTTCATTATGTATTTTCTCCCCTGAGGAGGGCAGTGACAGAGCAGCTCTGGGGGTATCTAGCCTCCAGGCAGGGACACCCATCCTCCCCCACTAAGCTATGTGATACTCTTAAAATGGCTCATTACTGGCAGCAACAGGAACGCAGACAGACTCTGCAGAGGTTTGGGAAGATAGCCACTGCCAGTCTGATTAGTGGTGGAGTGAAAGGGGTATCTAACATCTCTCCTGAGCCCCCTGGGAAATCAGCCAGATATCACTGAGTCACTGAATCAGATCTGGGAAAGGAGTTTAGGAGGACAGGGGAGGGGAAGATAAAAAGATCCCCAAGTTTAATCTCTGCATGAGGATCTCTGCTCCCTGTGCTCCAAGTTCTACCATGCCTGACCACTGACACCATCACCACATGGGCAGCTCTGTGTGGGATCCCTAAGAACTTCCCTCTCCCAGGACCTCTCAGGGGAAGAAAATGACCGTGGCTTAAGGTTACCACCAGCATTTTCAAGTCAATAAGATATTATCACCCTCACGTGAATGCTTCCAAACCAAAATTCCTCGCCAACACGTCACAGAGTCATGCATAAGAAACAGAACAGTGACTTCCAAGACTATTTTGCATTTTTTGTGGAAGAGCACTCGTTCTGAAATATATTTATCAGCTGTAGGACCGCAGATTTAAGATCCTTTCAAAATGCATCAATTTCCTTTCAACCCTTCAAAACTTTCAAAATAAAAAAAACCCCAAAACCCAAAATGCATCTCCAAGGAGACGGAGAAAGGTGATGAACAAAATCTCCCAGGCACACTAACATCATTCCAGACAGCCAATCACTCGTAACATTGAAGAATTACACCTGTTATGTTAAATGAGCCACTAGTCTGGGAAACATGACTGATAGGTCTCCTGCACTGAATTATGCTGGGTAATTTATTCCATACCTGCATGGTTGAATAATTATGATTGATATGCATTTGGGAGCCAAAGAAAAGGAGCTGATTATGCTGTAATATAAACATGAGAACCAAGACAACTCTATGTTCAAGCTAGCTATGTAAGTTTAGTTTAAGTGTTGGTAGAGCCCTTATGGCAAAGGAGGAGAATGAAGTTCTAGTACTTACTGAGGAATCGGGAAGATGCTCCTCTTCTTGAGAAAAAGAGCTGTTGAAAGCTCTGAATGTCTCGCTGTTCTGTTTGTGCTTTTCAATGGTTGCCTGAATGACCTGAGACAAAAAAAAAATCCAATGATGAGAAGTGACAACAGGAGCCCCAGAAAAATTATCTCACAGGGAAATGGGTAGGATTATTATTTCACACTTAAATAATGAAATAGAAACCTCAAAACCTTATTAGCTACAAGCAGCAGTGTTACCTCACTACTGTTTAAGGGTGCTATCAAAGTGTCTGTACAATCCAGGCTGCAAGAAGACACAAGGCATATTTCTGACTCCTCAGTCCCTGCTCCCTCCAGACTTGAGGGCTGTAGGAAATGGAACCTGCCCACCCCTCCATGCCACCTGTACCATGCCAGGTGACAGCACTGGGACCCTGATTGTTCCTCTGCATTTGTCCATATGCAGCTTTGCCAACCTAGAGTACCCAGCCTCCTCACAGACATACACTCACACCCAACACCATAAAGCTCGCTACAAACATGGAACACATTCTGTGAAGATGCTGACTACACGGTGATTCCCACACATATCGCAATGGTTTGGTATTAACCTGAATCCATTCCCTCTTCTCCTCTTCAGTCCTGTTAAAACAAAAGAAAAATACAGGAAACATCATACTTGGACTTCCAATGTTTTCCATAAATTAAATTAAAATCTTCCCAGATTCAGATCCATCAAGGTTTTAGCTTTACTAACCACTATGTTATTACACTACATTACTACCTTATTACATTATTAATAATTATTGACCTCAATTATTATCAAATACCAAAAATGTCTGAATTATCAATATGGTGGGACCTACAAACATGCTACTACAAACACCAAAAGCATTCAATAAAGCAAATCAACACAGCACTTAACACACTCTTGACTTAGGACCAACATATTCTCTCACATATGTAGGCATCTCTGACACTCATCTCCTAGGTTAAAGCTATGTCATACTAGCACAGCCATATCCCCATGGCCACAAATTAATATTAAAATAGTCACAAACCTGTGAAGACAGAACAAGCACCATACCTGGCTTGTAGTTCCAGCGACCTCTTTTTTCCTGTTATTGAAAACGTGTGAGCCACGTTTTGCTTGGCAATTTCTTGGACCTGTAAAAAGAACACGTCAGCCTCTTCCCAGACTCCACTGTCTTTCAGTCATTTTCAGTGACTAACAAATACATTCAATCTTTGAAACACTTAGTTGAAAAGATCTCTACCTCTCTCAGTACAGAGGTAGAAAACCCAAGATTGTTTCCATAATTATTTGCCTTGCCACAAAACCTCTGGAGCTGTATCACTAATCAGCCCCCTATAGTAGTGGGGTGAAAAAGTGGCTCAGCTCAGTGACAAGGGAAAGCTTCCAGTCAAAGAATGAAGAGTCACCCTTTGCTTACCCACTTTTGGATGAGGGTAATTGAATTCTTTACCTCAATATTAAAAATATAAATAAATTTAAAGTTATTTGTATATTTTATATATAGATATATCTTTATATAATAATACAAAATATTTAAAATATATATACACACACTATATGTATATTACATG